>PVJI01010004.1:0-62571 GCA_004026765.1 Micronycteris hirsuta
ATTTCTGGCTCTCAGATGCAAGCTGTATATAGAATGTCCACTGTAATCAGCTTCTGTAAGACTGTTTTCCTTTTTGTCTTTCGGGGCAGACTGCCGTCTACAAGGGGGATTACTCAGCCACACATCCCACTGTGAAACTATTTTGGGAAACATTTCATGAGTTTCCTTTGGAAAAGAAGAAGAAGTTTCTCTGTGAGTATCAGCATCCTCAGTTTGGCATTTGTCCACATTTTAGTTTGGGATGTGGTGCAGGATGATAGACTCTCTAGGTGAAGTTCTGATGCGTCTCCATGGTAATTAGTGAGTAAGTGTGTGTGCTTTGGTCTCAGTGATATCTCAGGCACAGCACAGGCCGCTAACCCATAGCTGCTGCCGAAGAGGAGGGGTGCCTGCGAGGAAGAAAAGGAGCCATCTTCACTTACTCTAAACACACGAGTTAGTTTTGTGTTAGTGATTCCCGTGTCACATTGATGCAGCCTAACTGGGTTAACTTCCCTTCTCTCTCTAGCCTTGTGAAAATACTACGAAGTGTCATTTGCTAATGTAACTTGGGAGATGTGATTTATACTAGCTTTATAATTGTGGTATATGTCATATACCACACAATTCACCCATTCAAAGTGTACCATTCAGTGGTTTTTAGTACATTCACTGGGTTGCAAAACTAGCAATTTTAGAACATGTTCATCACCTCAGGAAGAAGGCCCATAGTCATTAGCAGTCATTCCCCAACTGCTCCTGCCTCACCAATCCACTTTCTGTCTCTGGATATGCCTCATCTAGACACTTCCTATAAATGGAATTATGTGGTCCTTTGTGACCACTTAGATGACATCTGAGAAGGGGGAAATGCATCTGGAAATGAGGTCTAATTTACATGAATGAATTCAGCCTTTTAAGAATCATTGAAATCTTTGTGTCAATGTATAATCAAGGTCAGAAATTAGCCAGTGAATAGTATAAAATTTTTATCCATATTAAAAAAAACAGGATTTGAAAAAGGCAGTCTCTTGCTTTATAAGAATGAGCATATATTAATAGTGCGTGACTTAGTCCAGATGCTCCTGCTCACGTGGAGCCAGGATGAGAGGATGTGGGAATCTTACGCATTGCTTAACGAGAGCCCTGCTTCCCCTCCGCGCGGTGTCTCTGCTCTGAGAAGCCACGACGTGAGAGCCAAACGACAGGTTAAGGTTCGCCAGGGGAGCGTGTAGGGCTCTGACAGTCGAGGGAAGCCTGTTCGGGGTCCTAGGGATTTCCTTAAAAGAAGACATTTTTTTTTGTTCAGACGCCATTAGACTTACAGAAAATTTTATTAACCCTACAGATTTTGGCAAGAAACTGATATTACAGTTTCAGGTAGTGGCAGGTGATTTGAAAGTGCCCCTGACTAA
The DNA here is from genome assembly GCA_004026765.1 of Micronycteris hirsuta. Lineage (NCBI taxonomy): Eukaryota > Metazoa > Chordata > Mammalia > Chiroptera > Phyllostomidae > Micronycteris > Micronycteris hirsuta. The sequence continues at coordinate 1,395 of PVJI01010004.1, forward strand.
TGCTATCATATAACTTTCAGCAGTTCAACCAGGAGTTTTTTGTTTGTTTTTTTTGTAAATGTCCCATGGTTGTTTTTTTTTTTTTTAAAGATTTTATTTATTTATTTTTAGAGAGAAGGGAAGGGAGGGAGAAAGAGAGGGAGAGAAACAGCAATGTGTGGTTGCCTCTCACATGGCCCTCACGGGGACCTGGCCTGCAACCCAGGCATGTGCCCCGACTGGGAATTGAACCGGGACCGCTTGGTTCCCAGCCCACGCTCAATCCACTGAGCTATGCCAGCCAGGGCTAAAGATTCAATCTTTTTTTTTTTTTTTTTTTAAGAATTTATTTATTTAGTTTTTAGACAGAAGGGAAGGGAAGGAGAAAGAGAGAGAAACATCAATGTGTGGTTGCCTCTCACGTGGTTCCCACTGGGGACCTGGCCTGCAACTCAGGCATGTGCCCCAACTGGGAATTGAACCGGGACCCCTTGGTTCCCAGCCCGTGCTCAATCCACTGAGCTATGCCAGCCAGGGCAGGAGAAGGTTTTCTAGCATTAGGCAGGGAAGGACAGCTGGGTTTGTCTCCCTCCTTTTTTGCCAAGTCACAGTGTATGTCACAAGAGTGAAACGTCTTATATAATGTCACTGTCAGTTCTGGTTAGGAAACATGGAGAGAGAGACAGGGAAAGGAGAGGAAACAGCCCCCGAATGGCCAGGAGACCTCAGCCGCTTGCCGGTTCCCGGTTCCCCCGAGACCCGCTCTTCTTCTCCAGTGCCAGTAGGCCCTTTCCTCTCTGATTGTTGGGGAGGCTCATAACATATATAAGTGTGTATGTTTGACTGAGGGCGTTTTTGAGCGTTGCGTGGATTATTCGTGTCTGTATAATCAGGGTCCCAAATTAGCCAGTGAATAGTATAGAATTCTCATTCATAGAAAGCCAAAAGAGAAGATTTGAAAGGCAGTCTCTCACTTCATATGAATGAGCATATATTAATATTAATGATACACTTACTGGCACATAAAAGTGATTGCACTTCTCACACGAGCCACATGGTGTCGCGCTTCCCTCTCTGTTCCGGGGAGGACTGCTGGGAGCCTGTAATGCCAATTCCCTTTCTCCCCAGTGTTCCTGACAGGCAGCGACCGGATCCCCATCTATGGCATGGCCAGCCTGCAGATCATCATCCAGTCCACAGCCAGTGGAGAGGAGTACTTGCCTGTGGCCCACACTTGCTACAACCTTCTTGACCTTCCCAAGTACAGCAGCAAAGAGATCCTGAGCGCACGGCTGACCCAGGCCCTGGACAACTACGAGGGGTTTAGTTTGGCCTGAGCCCCCTGGCCTCCCCAGGTGGCCCCAGATTCCCCTTCCTTCCTCAGTGTCCACATTGAGGCCTATACAGAAAATCATGGGCAGTGAGTTCTATTTTTTTATTGTATAAGTGGGTTAGGGAGCCTTTGAATCCTGAACCCGGTTGATGTGTTTCTGGGGTTGTACACAGTAAGCAGCCTTCTTGAAAAATCAGGGGTTGGGGATGAGGTGAAAAGTTGGCTCTTGTATGAGAGGTGTTTTCGTTCTTAAACCAAATCACTGAGTGCTCTTTGCACTTGTGAATATGTTGCACTCTGCTGGATGAAATGGCAGTGGATCTTTAAACTCTCCTTTCCCAAATGTCTCTCAGTCCTGATTTGCCTCACACTGCTTCCTGTCCTTCCCTCTCCTGTCATTCTCCTCTACAAGAACGATTTCGACTGATCTGTCCTTTCTGAGCTGTACACGCAGAACGTCTCCTCTCTCTGCAGCCTTGGAAATGCCCCTGGCCTGTTGCAGCCGAAGCCAAGGACCCAGGAAGAAAGGGCTGCTTCAGAAATTCCCAATTCCAGCAAACAGTCCAGGTCCATTACTTTGGCTGAACTCTTGAGAAGTTATGGGAGCCTTTGTGAATGTATCTTGCTTTTTAAAAAAGTTCTTGAGGGATTAGCAACCTCTCCATGGCTCTGCCTGCTCCAGGGCCTCCTTAAAGATGTGCAGAGCTGCTCAGAGTGGCAGCAGAGTCTGAGGTGGTTTTGTTGCTCAGCCAGGTTCCTCTGACAATAAGGCGAGGCGCCAGGCCCAGCCTCTCCTCTTACCTTGCTTTTGGCGCAAGTAGAATTAATTTTTTCTAAGAGTATTTTCTCCAAGAAAAGTAGAAATAATAAATTTCTTGCTCTGTCCTCTACTACTTTCTATTTCCTCCCTCCCTGTCTTTTTGCATTTTCCTATCTTCTCCCTCCCCTGCTTCATTTTCCTGTCACTTCGTCCCGTTATTTGTTACCTGACTTGATGCTCCCTTCCTCCTCTCTCCTGCTGGATGCATGCAGTGTACTTTTTAAAAGAAAGAAATTCTATTTAAACTATAAAATTTCTACTCAGATTTTTTTCTGCCCTAATTACTAAGACTTAAGGACATTCTTTATTATAGAAATTTTGTTTATTGCATTTGAAATGTTTGTTTACAGTGGGATTTCATGGGGGATTGTGTTTAAAGCAAACATGTATCTCAAAAATAAGGACATGCTCAACCTTCTTCATCATGGGGTAAGAAAATTCTATATGATCAAAGAATCCATGTCAACTTAATTTTAAATTCCTAGTCACTAGAGAAAAGACTTATTTATATAAAATAAAGTATTTATGAACCATGATATAGCATCAGTCTCAGTGAAGGAGTGTAGATTTTTGCTTTTGTTTCTTGTTTTTAAAACTTACTACAATTGCTGAATTGGTAGTTTTTCAGTCTTTATAATACAAGATTAAAAAAGAAGACATACAGTTATATGAAATGTTTATTTTCTATGTGTGTGCATATAGTTCAATATTATGCAATAAATTTGGTGTTTTAACTTAAAAAAAACGATTTCTTATTGTACTTGCAGAATGGGTAACTTACTTTCAGTAGAAGAATTAAGTCATCCACCCAAGTGATCTAATAGATCACCTTTGGTTTCAGTCATGAGAAAGCAGAAGCAGGTGCTGGGCAAATGGAGAGGACGGCAGGGCAGGGCCCTGGGCAGAGGACCTGGAGGATGAATGGGGTTTCTGCAGGTTGTGGTGGATGAAAGGGCGTTTCCCACGGAGAGGAAGGCCTGAGGGTGGGGGCATACCTAGCGAAGGGCCAGGAGCAACTTGCAGGGAGCATCAGAGGAAACGAGAGAATAACGGTGACTATGACTGGGGAGAAGGAAGGCTTGGGTCTGAGGAGCCAGACTAAGCGTTGGAACTTTAATTTATAATCAAGTAAGACTTGTTAAAATGTCCAGAACCTTGGACATTTGTTGGAGGCTGTGATCTGACTTGAGCTTGGTTTTAAGAAGAAAGATGTGGATGCAGGTGCACTTGGAGGAAATGAAGTAGGAAGGACAGAGCAGAAAGGCAGCCACCGAGAACAGCGAGGGCGGCAGCGGTGGCCAGAGCAGACCGCGCACGAACGGAGGGAAACGGCGGCGAGGGGGCGGTGGAGCCTTGTAAGGAGAGAGGAAGGTGATCAGGGCGGCTGGTGCTCATTCGCTCACTTACACCGCGAGTGTGAGCTGCAGCAGAGAGAGGAAGGGGTGTTCAGTGGACTTTAAAAACAGTGATTATTACTGTATTTTACCAGATTTAATAGATGGTTTAAAGAGGTGGTCAAAAGAATAGATTTCCATTATTAAGTTGCATTCAACGAACATTTAAGAGCACACGTGCGTGCCAAGTTTGAAGGACCAAAAAAAAAAAAGCCACATTTAATTTTGAAGTTATTTTAAGTTTCTGGGCCTTAGAATCTTTATCCATGAAATAAGGGGGTTGGATCAGATAATTCCTAATGTCCTCTGAGCTCTAAAATTCTATCACTGGGAGCAGTGCATGCTCACAGAGAGGCCCAATAAATACTTTTGAATATTTGTTGCATGAATGACGTTTGGTGAGGCTTCTAAAACACTGATTTTCCTGGGATATTTTATGTTTTCCCTTCTTCACTTACTGCTTTAGAAGGCTCGTCAGATAAGTATTTCTGTATTTAACTACCTACTTACCCTCCCTCTTCGGGTAAACCTTAGGAAGTTTTTTCACTGTTTCAATTGTCTACCAATTTAATGAAACTGTTTGACAATTGAAAGTGTTACATAGGCAACTTAGCAAATTGAAAGGTTAACCTCCTCCACGTGAAAGCCATTTCATGACTTAATCGTCCTCTGTTAATAATCCTGGAGATCAGAGGCTGGCTAACTGTAGCCCATGAGCTAAAATGGGTTTGACATCATTTAAAGGGTTGAAAGCTTTTTTTTTTTTTTTTTTTTAAGCAAGGCTATAAGACAGTGATTGTATGGCTTCTAAAGCCTAACATATTAATATCTGTCCCTGTACAGAAAAAGATTTGCCAACCCCTGTGAGACCAGACTTGTAGAAATCACAATAGCAGAGTGGATAACCTTACTGAAGTCTTAGGGAGAACTTGGGTCATAGTTTGACACTGAACCAGAAAACAAGTGTGTGGACCTTTCTGCCACAGAGGTGAGAAAATCAAGCTTTGTCTAGCCTACAGAAAGGGAGACCAAGGTTTTGGAAGTTAGAGCTACCACATAATGATTGTGTGCACACAATCAACTGAAATTATCCAATCAGAGGAGTGAAAAGAAACGAATGAAAAGGAATAAAAATACCTTCAGGACTTATGGGACACTAAAGAGAAACAATGTTGATATCACTGGAGTCAGAGAAGAGAGAAGAAAGGGGTAGAAAGTGTATTTAAAGAAATGATGACTGAGAAAACTCAAACCTGTAAGAGATTTGAACACTCAAGTTTATGAAAACAAAAGACACTCTAAAATTTCAATCACATGCTTTTCTCCAAAACATAATTAAATTTTCTAAAATAAAAAACTTTTTATTTTTAGAGAGAGGGGAAGGGAGGGAGAAAGAGATGGAGAGAAACATCAATGTGTGGTTGCCTCTCATGTGCCCCCTACTGGAGACCTGGCCCACAACCCAGGCATGTGTCTTGACTGGGAATCAAGCCGACAACCCTTTGGTTCGCAGGCTGCTGCTCAATCCACTGAGCTATACCAGCCAGGGCTTTAGCCCACTTTTAACAATGGCTAGATCATCTAGACAGAAAATCAACAAAAACATTGAACCTAAACCATACTTTATATCAGATGGGCCAAAGAAATATATTACAGCAGCAGCAGAACACATTCTTCTCAAATGCACACAGAATTTTCTCCGAGATAGGTCATATAGAAGTCACAAAAGTTTTAGTAAGTTCTAGAAAACTGAAATCATACTGAATATCTTTTCCAACCACAATGGTATGAAACTAGAAAGCAATAACAGGAAGAAAGCTGAAAATTCACAAATATGTGGAAATTACTCAACATACTCCTGAATAAACAATGGGTCAGAGAAGAAATCATGAAGGAAATCATTATCAGAGCCCCTCCTTATCCATGGGGAACATGTTCCAAGACCCCTAGTAGGTGCCTGAAATGGCTGGTAGTACCAAACCCTGTATATACTCTTTTTTTTCCTACACATACATGCACCTTATGGCTTCTCATCGGCACATCCTAACTGCCAGCATCACTACTCTTGTGCTTTGGGGCCAAATCAAGTAAAAGAACCCAAGCTCTGCAATACCTCGAATGTGCATCTGATGGCTAAAACAGCTACCAAGTGCCTAGTAGGTGAGTAGCATGTACAGTGTGGGCATGATGGACAAAGGGTTAATTCACGGCCCGGGTGGGATGGAGCAGGACGGCATGAGATTTCATCATATTACTCAGAATGGCATGCAATTTAGAACTTATGAGTGATTTCTAAAATTTTCTACTCAATGTTTTTGGACCACAGTTGACCACAGGTAACTGAAACCAAGAAACTGTGAATGGGGGGTGGGGAGGCTACCGTAAAACACAACAACTTTATTCTAACAAAAATGGAAACAGCATACCAAAACTTATGGGATGCAGCAAAAGCTGTTTTAAGAGAGGTTTATAGCAATAAATGTCTGCACTAAGAAAGAAGACACGCCAAGCAACCCAAATTAATACCTCAAAGAACTAGACAAAATCTAAGTCCAAAGTTAGCAGAAGAAAGGAAATAACAATTATTAGAGCCTAATTAATATGAAATGGAGACCAGAAAAACTATAGAAAAGGTCAACAAAATTAAGAGCTGGCATTTTAAAGATAAATAATCTACAAACCTTTAACTAACCTGAGAAAAATGAGGAGACTCAGTAACATTATAAATGAAAGAAGAAACAGAAAAACTGCTACCACGGAAATACAAAGAGTCATAAGAGACTCTTACGAACAATTGTTTGCCAGCAAATGTGATAACCTAATTTTTAGTACCTAATTAGAAGAAACAAATTCTCAGAAACATACAACCTACCAAGACTGAATCATGAAGAAACAGAAAATCTGAACAGACCAATAATGAGGAGGGAGATTGAATCAGCAAAAACCTACCAATAAGAATAGTTCAAGACTAGATGGTTTTGCTGGTGAATTCTACCAAATATTTGAAGAATCCCTGCCAATCCTCAACTCTTCCCCTAAAAAACAGAAGAGGAGGGAATACTATTGTACATTGTACATGGCCAGCATTACCCTGACACCTACGCCAGACAGGACACTGCAAGGAAGGGACACTACAGAGCAATATCCCTCACGGATACTGATGGAAAAATGCTCAACAGATTGCTAGCAAGCTAAAGACAACAGAATATCAAAAGGGTCATAATACTGTGATCAAGTGGGATTTTATCCCAGGAATGAAAGGATGGTTCAACATATGCAGATCAATCAAAATGATGCACCGCCCTAACAGAATGATGGATAAAATCATATAATCATCTCAGTAGATATAGAGTAAGCATTTGACAAAATACAACATACTTTCATGATAAAAGCTGTCAACAAATTGGGGATAGAAGGAATAGTCCTCAATGTAATAAAGGCCCACAGTGAACATTATCCTTAACAGTGACATGTTGAAAGCTCGTTCTATAAGATCAGAAACAGGTCACAGGTGTCCACCGTCACCCCTCCAATTCAATGTTGCACTGGAAGTCCTAGCTAGGGCAATCAGGCAAGAAAAAAAAAGGCATCTAAATCAGAAAGGAAGAAGTAGAATTGTCTTTGTTTGCAGATGATATGATTTTATTAAAAAAATCCTAATGATTCCATCGAAAGTTAGAACTAATCAACCAATTCAGTAGTTATAGGATACAAAAATCAACATAGAGAAATCAGTTGTGTTTCTATACAATAACAATAAAATATGTGAAAAAAATAATCATATTCATAATGGCATAAGAACAATAAAATAGGAATAAATTTAACTGAGGTGAAAGATCTGTGCACTTAAAATGACAAGACTTTGATGAAAAATACTGAAGACATGCCCTGGCTGGTGTGGCTCAGTGGATTGAGTGCTGGCCTGAGAACCAAATGGTTGCAGGTTCAATTCCCAGTCAGGGCACATGCCTGGGTTGCGGGCCAGGTCCCCAGTGGGGGTGCGTGAAAGGAACCACTCATAGATGTTTCTCTCTCTCTTTCTTCTTCCCTTCCCCTCTCTAAAAATAAATAAATCTTTAAAAAAAAGAAAAACTGGAGACATAAATGGAAAGATATGCCATGTTCATGGACAAGAAGAGTTAATATTGTTAAAATGCCCATACTGTCCAAAGCTGCCTATAGATTCAATGCAATCCCCTTCAAAATTCTAAGGGTGTCTAACCAGGGGCTGAAGTGGGAGGGAATGGGAACATGTTAGTCAAATAGTGTAAACTTCAAGTTCTAAGATGAATAAATTATGGGGAACTAATGAACATGGTAATCTTAGCTAATAATGATGTATTATATGCTTGAAAGACGCTAAGACAGATCTTAAATGTTCTATCTACAAAAAAAGAAGTGATTACGTGACATGATGGAGGTGTTAGCTAACTCTATGGTGGTAATTGTTTTATAATGTGTAGGTGTATCAAATCAACATGTTGTACACCTTAAATTTGCACAATGTTATATGTCAATAACATCTCAATAAAACTGGAAAAAATAAAAGGGAAAAATAGGCAAATAATAGTGAACCAGATGACAGAGGAATAGGTGGAATAAAGGAATGGCGTATGACAGAACACCACAATGGACTGGAGGTGAAACCTCATGAATTGAATATTTTGTGTTAGGGTCAAGCATAGGAGAAAAAGTAAAAAAAATGAAATACAAGTTGATCTCCAGAATTTTATCATTTCTTCTTAAAAAGAAATGTGTCAGTTTTCTCCAGTTTTCTTTGGATCTTAAAAATGGAACCTATTGGATGTTCATCCAGTCGTTAAGTCCCTAAAATATCTAAGAACAGGATACCCCTGTTGCCTTTGACACCTTCACTCTGTTAGTAGCCCAGGTTGCTTGAGTTGTGAGTCTTCCTGCTGTGAATGTCTCCACTTTGAAGAGATGTCTTTGTGGCGCACTGATCTGAGCCTTCGGCGGCTCCCCCTCAGCCTTCTCTCAGCCAACGGGCTCGCACAAAGCCAAGGAGGAGCTTGTTGTAAGGAAAGAGAGGGGAGTAGAACTTTGTGTCTTCAGAAAAGATGAAAATCCTTCTGTGGATGAGGGGAGTTCTCCAGTCCTAGGTGACATGGAAGCCACCGCAGCACCTTTCCAGCCCAGTTTCGAGGGATCCGTCAACATCAGGAGAGCGGAGCCTTCTGAAAGGGGTGGCAAATGTTTGGGACGCTCATCCCGGCTGGCTCAAACGTGGGTCGGGAGGCTTGCCTGCACCTGAGGCAGGTTTGGGCTGGTGGTTTCCATCTGGAATGCCATTTGCTCGTGCAGGGAGAGACCAGGATATGCGAGAGAACAGGTGTTTGAGGAGGTGTCTGCCCATCGAGGGCAGACTCTTTGGATCCGTATTACTAAGCCTGTCCCTCGGATTAGCTAGTCCAGTCTGGGTTATGTGTAGCAGAGAAAGTTAGTTCAGACGTCAACTTTTTTTTTCTTTTCAATGTGGCTGCACGCTTGGCTGGATGCACAATCACATGGCCTTCAGTTTTTTAAAACGTGATTTTCCAGTGCCCAATCCCAGCGGAGGTGGATGCAATCCATGCTAATTATTGATACAGGACCCATTGGTGTTGAGCTGCCTGAGAAATGTAATTAAGAATTAAAACGTGCACACTACTCAGACCGAGGCAAACACTAAACCAGACCAGCCTCTCACGGTCACCTTTTGTTTAGGATTAGGAGAGAAAGAGCGCTGAGCAACAGCGTTGGAAACACTAACCCCATTCCCCACGGTGTCATATGAGGCCAGAGCTCTTGAGGGCGAAGGTCGACAGTGAGTGCCAACTAGGTACTGCCTCGTGGTCCCAGGAGGGCAGGTTTGCCTTCACCAAAGCATCTTCGTGTTGTTAAAGACGGGTTTCCTGACCTTTTGTGCCTGGGCTTTCTTGGAGCTCAGGGGTTTATGCAGCAGGCTCAAGGACTCTCAAGTTCAAGTCAATGGCAGCCCTGGAAAGCAGACCTGGAATTGCTGAACTTCTGAGGTAACAGGGTGGGGGGGAGGGGCAGGGCCTCATTCAACGGCACTGTGAAATCATTTGAACCCAAAGCTTGCCCTGCTGCTGGGCTAAGCAGTGGCATCTTCAGTTTGCTGCCCCTTCTTGCCCCACTTCCCCCGCTCCCCTGGGGCTGACGAGGGGCACAGGTACTCCCCTGGTCTCAGCCTTGCCCACAGGCTTGATGAAGTGTAGTATGCTAATTAGGAGCTTGCCAAAATCGGAGCAACTCTCCTCTCTGGGGTAAGCCTTGTTTTTAGTTGTTTAAAAATACACCCTGAGACAGAAATTTTAGGACAGCAGCTGACCCAGAAATCAGTTCAAAGGTTACTCCACAGAACTCAGGCATTCCCACACTGCTCCCGGCTGCCGGCTCAGACAGTTAATTCTTTTGACGTGTCTGAGCAGATTTGGGCCTCCCAAAATGTTTTGGGGGAGAAGCTGACTTTAAGGAATTGTGCCCTGCTCTGTGAGGGAAGGAACAGAACAAGCACAGAGGCTTCTGAGAAAACTGCTCACAGGTTTTAATGCAATTTACTTGAGAATATTAGTAGCCCCGATTTCATCCCCCACTTCATCCCCCATCCCCCGAGAAAGTGGGTCAGTGTACTCAGACAATCTGGCTCGCCCTGGGGGCACTAGGTTGTACTTAGCGTGCTGAAGGTGCTTTCTGCTTCCGATTTATACAGAGACTCGAAGGTCACGGTGGGGGAAATACCGCTCATTTTTTGCAACAAGCCATTCAAAATATCGTGTTGGGCTCTGGCATAGAAAGAATCTTTGTCTTAAAGCTGATAATAACCCACCACCATCCTTTATTGATTTATTGTGTGCTCACTTTGTGTTCATCCAAGTAGTTACCCCCTAAGGTAGGTACTCTGTTTCCATTTTTCGGGTCAACAGACATAGGGAGAGAAAGTAAGGCACGCGGGTCGTAGAGGGAAGCCGGCTGTCTGCAGTCTGGGCCTTGAGCGTCCAGCAGCATTTGGCTGTTGCCCGTGTGCTGGTCTCTGTTAATTCAGGTTTTGAATCGATGAGGGCTGCTCGTTTCCGCAAACACCCAGGCTTCAGTCTGCCCGCGCCACTGAACGCGAGGCCCGGCACCGGCAGCGCGGCAGCCCTGGAAGCGCGCCAGTCCCCGCAAGGCCCAGCCACGGCCTTCACGTGCAGGACGCACTGCTACTGGCTACCAGGGAGGGGACTACCCTTCCCGCTGCCCCCGGCTTCCCCATCCCACCCCGCCTTCGTCTAATCTTGTCCAATAATTTTAAAGTCTTTAAAAGTAACAGTTACCAAAAAAATCACACTGTCTCGAAATGCCTCATCAAGGAGTACTCAAAGCTGTAAAACCAGTAGCATGACAAGGGTTTCCAAAGATTCCGAATTGCTTTTGAGAAATTAAAGAAAAATTTAAACATCTAAAGTATTTTGAGTTTCCGAATTCACAGTACCATCTAGTTGATGCACGTAGGCCTGACCGTCCGGGTGGTCTCAGAGACCCGGCTCCCTGGGTCCCACTCTGGGCCGCGTTCCCGGGCAGGCGCTGCCGGCCCGCAGCCGCCCTGTGGCACAGGCCCTGTGGCTGCGAAGGAAAAGCGAGAACCAAACTGTCGACAACCCCACTTCCTGCCAAACCCCGCTGCTCTGCCTGCCAGCCAGGATTCTAAAAACGCATTTCGGAGTTTTGACTTCTGGCTTTTACTGAATATGAAATTCCATGGTGTATATATAGGCTTGATATGCTGCCCCAGCTTAGGGACAGCGCTGACATATTTTTGCCTTACAAGATTCAGGATCCATTTCTAGAAGGGGTAATGATGGGGCCCTTGGAAGTATGGAAAGGAACTGCCTCTCCCCTTCAGCCTCCAGCCCCGCGTGCGTGGCTCTCTGTTCTGAAGCCCCGCGCAGGTGGTCCGCAGCGCCGCGAACTACGAAAGGGTGGGGAGCAAAGCCTGCGCTGGGGCCTCAGGGCCCCCAGGCTGTCACAGGCCGCGGCCCCCGGTGGGCTTGGGCGGGCACCACTGCCTGGTCCTCAGAGTGGCACCATCAAGTACGATTTATGGAAATGAGGGTCGCTAACTGCCGCCTGCCGCTCATGCCTGCATTTTACTACTTTGGACCCAGTGTTGCAAAAGTGAGAATTTTCATTTTTGGCAGAACGGCATTAAATTGTACCACCATTAGCAAGGTGATGAGTCTTTGTACTCTGACGCCGGAGATCAGCTTGAATCCTGGTGTCAGGACAAGGTCCTTACTCCAAGCCTTCATTTAAAAAAAAACTTCAAGTTGAATACATTTTTCACTTTTGGCACATACAGCATCCACAACACGTGCAGGTTAAGAACACCCGCAGACCGAGGTGCCACGGAGCTGTGGTCTCTGCTGGAAGGCGGCGCAGGGTCTGGAGGCTGTTCACGGCTTTCCTGAGGGAGCGCCCGGCTGCTGGCAGGTGACGCAAAGGGTGAAAAGTGCCTTTTCTCTGGAGTCAGTTTTCTGGTGACCTTATTAGCTTCAAAGTAGTAAATGGCTAATGTATTTACCCCCGTGGAAACGATCTTACACTTTTTTTGTTATTTTTCTTACTGCACCTCATCAGCCCCTTCTGTGATTTCTTTTAACACAGGCAGCTGAGCAGATAGCACAAGCCCACTCTCCCACCTGTGGCCATGGGCATGTCTAGCTGGTACCCAGGCTGCCTCACCTTTCGGTGCGCTCCCAGGAGACAGACGAGGAAACTTAATCCCGTGAGGCTTCTGAGGAGCTAAGGGAGCAGCCTGACTCACCAGTGAAGGGAAGGTCAGATCCCACGGGCAGGCAGTCCAGTCAAACGTTCCTGATGCTGTCAAAAGTTGCAGAGCATTCACAATTCAAAATATTTTACTTAAGGTTATACGAAATACAGTCATGTACAAAAATGCACATAACATTTTCCATTCAGTTTATATTTTTAAAAAGGACAATTCAAATTTCAAATGCTTTCTATTTTCATGTCATGTAAACATTGTTCTGGCCCTGTTTAATTTACTAAAGTCGTATTCACTCTTGGAGATTTTTGTGACGGGAGAGGTGCTTTCAGATGGAGAATTAGGTCTGCCAGAATGATTTCTCGAGCCACACACATGACCAGGATTGGCTGGACTCCAGGCAAAATATGATTCTCTAGAGACATAACTGCAGCTTCATAGCAACGAGTTGTGGAGATCACAGTTCATTTTACATATACGTCTGTGCAAATCAGCATGCGATCTCAGCCTGTCTGCACACGCCTGCTACGAGGGGTCACGGGGAAGAATGTGGGTGCCCACAGAAGCACAGTCTCCCGTCAGGAAAGTGATTGACAACGTGGTAGCAACATACACAGCACTCTTGTTGGGAGTTGGCCATGTCGGCAGCCCCGTCTTTGGACAAAATATGCTCTTCAGTACATTTGGAGGGTCAAGTGGGGAAAAAAATAAAAGAAAGGAGTAACAAGAAAGGAAAGCACATTCTGGTTTTTCCGAAACTCATGGGCTTCCGAGGAAACACAGTTCTAGCACTGGAGCACCATTCCTTCCCTCCGTGTCGGTTTACCCTCGTGGGTGCGGAAAGAGGACATGAAGGCCATGCCCACCTTGGTGCAGAAACCGCCCCTGCCCCCTACAGGGCAGAAGTCCAGAAGCAGTGTCAGGGAGCACCCTCTTGGAAGCAAAGTAGAATTTAGACTACCATCAGATTTCCACAAAGCAGCTCATAGTTTATGGCATTCAATTATTAAAGTGAAAGGTGTTACCCTTAGAGAAATGGCATCTTCGTTATCAGATTAGAAGCACTAAAAAAACCTAATCAATAAACTTTAAAATCTATTTTCCTTATAAATCTGTGATCAATTCTAGGTACTGGGCCCAATTCTGTCTGCCGAGAACCAGGCAGCCCCAGAAAGAACCAAATTAATTGGCACCATGGCCAGACCTTGATTCTCATAATAAATGTAAATATCTGCCTTATAAGGAATTCCAAGTTCAGCCACCGGAGCAAATGCTCAGCCCTCAGGGGCTCCGAGATTGCTGGCCTCAGGACGTCTCAGTGCCACATTCAGGACGCGAGCACAGCCCTGATGTCCTGGGCTAGGAGTGCCAGAGCTGGGAGCAAACACACGCAGCAACAGGCTCTTCGTGCAATGTTGCATCAGAATGAAACAAAGCAAAAATCACACTGACATTGCAGACGGAGACACCGCTGATCCCAGCCTTGGCAATGCTAATCCTGGCTGCAGACTGGTAACCAAAGGAAAGAAATCTAATTTGATTTGGCCTTTCACGGAAATTTTCTCTGAATTGGAGATCACAGACTGGGCTGGCTTTCTCACAGCTCAAGACAAACTTTGGCTGCTTCGAAAACGTCTAAGCAGGCCCTTCACGCTAAGCCTTGTGCATTCATGACTGAAAAGTGAAATGTGAACTAAATGATTCAAAGATGAAATGCAGTAATGATACCATATTTCATATAAACATCTATTTCAATGTTTATTGCAGACTAAACACAATAAAAGCAGATTCTTGTAAAAATTATAAGCCTCTTCTATCTCTAATTCTTACAACCACACAATCAAGTTTATTCATGCTTTCCCTTTACTTATTGTTATTAAATAACCCTTGACATTTATTTTGTTGGCATGTGGTAATAAACACAGACACATTCCCAAGAGAGCAAAGGAAAAAAAAAAACCACACAGTCCAGAGTATTCTGTGGGAAGCCAATTAAGACGCTGCCCCCAGGGCCTTGGGACCCCGGGCTGCAGACATGGTTGCTGTGGCAACAAGCTGGCCCAGCACTTCTGGCAGGCATTACCACGTAACAGGTCTCAGACCCGACCTGGTAGAGCGGAGAGGGCTTCCCTCTGCCCGTGTCTGGGTGCTGTCCTGTGAAGTACATAGATTATTAGACATTCCAAAGGAAAACACAACATTCCATACACAATTTCTTTTACTATAACTTGGTGTTTTCTTTTATTCAATCATATAAACTTCAATGGGGTTTTCTGAATAAATCTTTTAGTTAAATTACCTTTGGCAGAAACAGTAGATTTCAAAACATTTAGAGGCGTCTCATTTATATAGCTTTTCCTCTTTTTAAATTCTGTAGCATGTTAGCATTTTCAAAGCAATACTCTTAAACAGATGTGCCTTTTAAAGGTAACTGGTAATGATTTATATTACAGCTTATTTAAGAATAATTACAAAGAACAGACTAGACATTTTTTTTAAAAAATACAATTTTTGGTCATATGAATGATTAATGTTCAGATTTCAAAAATAGAAAATGTCCTAAAGTGCATTTTATTTATAATATAACTCCTTGAAATTATAGCCATCTGCAATGTAAACAGTAGAGCAGAAAATACCAAACTATATTTTCATATACATTTAAATTTGTAGGATTAGGTACCATTTTTAAGTATGTGGATTAAACCAGGGCACTTCCAACACATGCTCCTGTGTCTACATAAACACTTGCAGGAGCAAACTTGAAGGCGTCCTTTCTCACCCACCCCCAACTTAATTTTCAACTGACGGAGCTGCCCCTCACTTTAGCAATGGACACGCTGGTATAAATACAATCTGACTAGTTTCTCAAGAACCCATTTTGAAACTGACAACTGGCCAGCAGAATTTTATGTTTTCTTTCTTTTCTTTTTAACACACACACACACACACACACACACACAATGGTACAACACAGAGGCAGGCATCCTGATCAACCTGCACATGGTCTTCAGCAGGCAGAGCCACGGAATGCCTTCTCCTGGCAACAGCGCCGCTGAAAGTGCGCGGGTGGGCCTAGGACACGCAGGCAGGACCGAACCCACTTTTCCCCGGGGCAGACATAAAAAGTTAAAAACTAATAACAAATCACAAAGTGAATCAGCACACTGAAGAGATGAATGATCTGGGGTCTTAAGTTCCCTGGTCCCTCCAAAATGTCTAATATAGACAGCTTTGTGACGTGGCCTCTGGAAAAATTATGATCATAAATGGCTACACACCATTGTTTATTCTCTTCATACATGACCTCGAAAACAGTGTGATTTAGATTATGCCTTTGGCTGAGCTCCAAGGGCTACGTTTACCCCTCAGTGAAGGGATTTTAGTGCAGGTTTACTTAAAAAAAATTAAGCTCTGATAAGTCCTCAGATGGCTGAGAACACAGGTTCTCTCTTTCTCTCCCCACCCCCTGCCCCCTACACTTCAGCTAAGAATTAAGCAAGGGCCTTGACGTTTGGCTTGTGCGAAAATGAAACCCAGCCCCACACAGGCTGCCATAGCATGCTGGCCTCACTTAGTGTCTGATGTTAAACTCTGAGACTGATAAAGTGCAGTCAATGCTCGGGAAAGAATTCTCTGGGCTGTTCACCCTGTTACCTGATTTAAAAATCAGCATTAATATAGCTCCTGCTATATTCCCTCTGTTCTCTGCCGGTGATCCAGTCCTACAGAGATCACAATTCTTTGTCAGCTGAGGAAGTCTTGAAGAAACACACTGTCAAATAGATGTTTCCACCGCTGTTCCGGGCAGACGCAGCTTCCATCTACCTGAGAGCTGATGGGGAAACAATTCACACCATTCGGGGAAGGCGCAGCTCTGTGGAAAGGTCACAGGGGTGGGCGAGGCAGCAGACAGGGCTCTGATGCACGCCCTGACTCTTCGGGGTCCAGGGTACAGTGACCTGAGCAGCAAGTTTGCTCCAGGAAGCCCTGAGCTGGTTTTCGTCCCAGTTAGACCGAGAATGGTCTCGCGCTTCCCCGTTATCCAGGGAAGAACAGTGTGTATTCTCTGCAGATGAGTGTACCCCAATGCAGTGCCTCGTCGCTGCTAGTGTTAGTGAGCGTCCACTGCAGTATCTGCACTGCACATGAGCATGGGAATCTCGACTTTCCCTTACAAAATTCCTAAGTCAGGACAAGCTGCCTTCTTCAATCTAGAGCCGATTCAAAGGCCTGGAGGCAGAAGGGCTCTATCCTTCGCAGGTCCCGCTCGAAGGCTGCCTCCCAGTTTCTGCAGAGCTGCTATTGACGAGGGGAGGGGCATTCACTGCGGTCGCCAGCCCCCTTCACTTGAGCCGGGGCTACCCCCTCACATGGATTTGGAATCGGTGTCTCTCTTGCTGATGAGCACCTCCAAGAGCCTTAGTTTTGCCTTTATGTGCTTATATTCATTGTACTCTCCAGCCATCGGAGTGCGGTCTTCCTTCTGGACATTTCTAATGGAAACAAACGGAAAGGGAACTGAGGGTCATTGGCCGTCAGCTAGACTGTTCAGCAGGTGAATTATCAGCATGTGGTGACTCTCCAGCTTATCAGCCTGTAGAATCAGTGTGGCCAAGTGTCACTTGGTGTCAGGACTGGAGCTGGGTTTAGACAAGCAGTAGGCAGCTTGCCCCCAAAGGCACTATGCGACTGAGTTTTTATAGTTCATCTAGCATCTCGTAGAATGATACGAGAGACTAAGAAATGTAGAAGTTTATTCTCTCTGATGCTGGTGTGTATGAATTCACATTAAGAATTTCCATACACTAAATCCTTTATTTACACTTAATGCTTTCTCACTTTTTTATATTTTATTTAATGAACCATTACATTTCTTTTATTTATTTATTATTTTTAGAGAGAAGGGAAGGGAGGGAGAAAGAGGGAGAAAAACATCAACGTGTAGCTGCTTCTCATGTGGCCCGCCACTGGGAACCTGGCCTGTAACCCAGGCATGTGCCCTGACTGGGAATCGAATGAACCATTAAATTTCTAATTAGTAATTAGTGCACCATAATTTACAGGTTTTTGAAAAAAACAGTTAATACATCTAATTATTATAAAATTAGTTTTGGAATTCAACAATTGAATCATATAATACTAGTAAGCCTTTACAGTTTACTGAGTAATTTTATATGCATTTTTTATATGCACAACTTTAATGAAGAACTTATTATAAGTTAAGCACTGTGGTAAGTGGATTTGTCTCCATGATGTAATATAACCATGAGGATGATGTAATATAACCGTGAGGATGATGTAATATAACCGTGAGGATGACATCAGTGCAGGTCCCACAGACTCTACACAGGCTGAAAGCGGTGGGAAGGCAGTCCCACTGCAAAGCCTCTGCCCGCCATCAGGCGGCGCCATCCCGCAGCTTGTTTCATTTTGAAACGGACTTGTGAACATTCAGACTTAAGACATCCTTCTTATTAAAGAACAAACATGGGAAAGGCAAGAGCATGGCCTTATTTATTTTGTTAAATAAACTAAAATATTAACTTATTTATTCCTGTCCTGCCTTGTTCAAGAAGATGATTCTAGGTGGCTTCTTGGCACAGGGCAGTGAGGGAACAGGGCGCGGGGCGGAGCTCCAGCCGCGCCCTCTGAGGGCTTCGCTCTCCTCGGATGCGGCCCACGGAGGCAGACTTTATACCATCCGAAGTCCTTCACAGTTCTAAACTTCTAGGGTGATTGTTAGTTCCCATCAATGATACTTTCTGAATACTTGTGAAGTTTACAGAGTTCTGTATAGTTCCTCATGTATAGGATATCTGTACATAATGTGACTATAATTATATGGAAAAAAAAAAGATAAACAGACGAACCAAAAATATGCCTAGAAAGAAGACTGGAATCAAAACATTAGTACTGGTTTGTCTTTGGGTATTAGTATTATTTTGAGTATGATTTCTTTTATCTACCTACCTATGTTTTCTAAATATCTTACAACACATGAAGAAAGAAAAGCAAATATTTAAGTCTGAAATTTATAAATCTTAAGAAAGTCATTACAGGACAAATCCAAATCAGAGATCCTAAAAATAAATGTATACATTAATTGACATAAACTGGAATACAACACATTCTAAATGCCAAAGTTAATTTTTATGGTCCTTTTATTTCCTAACACTTTTGAGAAGTATGAAAGGGGACTTACTGAGAAACTATACTTGCACTAAGATAATTTGGATTAAAATACAGTCAATTGAAAATGATAAAACTTAACTCCAAAGTAAGAGATTCAAATCGTTCCCTGCTCTGTCCTGGTCTCCTGCTGTGGCTTGAGCCAGAAGTTCCATGTGAAGTCACTTGCGAACAGGGAAGACTATTTCTCAGCCTAATGTTACATAAGGACTCCATTGTGCCTTAAAACTCACTGGAGAAAAGTACCCTATTAATTAGCTGGATTTACTGCTTCTTGTATATTTTTCATTCTCACTTAACTATCATCTTCGCTTTTAAAATGTGCTTTAAAGTTGGTCCGAAGGTTGTAGGTTATTGTTAAGCTGATTCAAATGTGCTTTAAAACCAGCAAGATTTAGAGTCCTCGTTCCTTATTTCTTCTTCTAGTTTCTTAAGACGAAATACAAAAGCACACCAGCGCTCTTGGCTTGAAGCTTAGCTTCAAGCTGCTCATTTTAGATTAGAATTTGATGTGACAGGTTAGTTTTATAAATGTTAGCTCAGTCTGCCTTGGACATTACCCAAGAAGCATTTTGTCCTAAAGGGGCACACAAACCCCACCAGGTCACAGCCAACCTCGAAGGGACCCTGGGCAGGAACGCCAGCACTTGGCTGCAGGGAGAATGCAGGGTGGGTCCCCCCTGGGAGGCATCACGTAGGTCTGAGAGAAAAGAAAAAGGGTCTGCGTGCAGAGGGGGCGGGGAAACACGTGCACTACCTTCCATTTTGTCTGAAGAAATTGTCTTCAAAATCACGAAGTCTCTTTCGAATCCTTTTCTTTTCTTCTCTCATTTCCTGAAGGTGTTCCAAGAGTTCTGGTCTAAGAGGGGGGGAAAAATTCAAGAAAATTGAGTTAAATCTAGGTTGCTTAGAAAAGCATAATGAATGTGCAACATGATAGGGGGAAGCGCATAAATGCAAAACAGTTGCGGGAACTGAGGGTCAGCAGAAATGGGGGTGTTCTGTCCCCTGAAACGCTGACAGCAGCTATGGCTTCGAGGGCTCCAGCAAGGCTCCTGCTCTGCTGAATTCTCTGGGCTTGTAAAATCCCCTGGTGATTTTCTTATATTTTGATTTGAAAGAAAGAGATGACACTGTGCTCAGTGAGTGTTAAGTGATGAGCCATGGAGTACAGAGCTACACGATGCCTAAGAGACCACCGGATTGTTTAAGTGAGGTCTCAGATGCTCCCTCAAGTAACACCGGATGAAGCATATAAAAAAACTGAGCCAAAGTTAAAAAAAAATTACTGTTTAGCCACACAGATGCACCCCAGGTGAGTCACTTGTGTTTTTCCAGCCAATTTAACTACAAAGACTAAAATAATGTTTAGGAAAGTTATTTTCACCCAGCTATTTTACCACCACCACCAAAGTGACCTACATTGAAGCAGCATGCAGATTTGAAAGCCCGGTGTCCTGACTGCATTTTGATGGTATTTTATCATCCATTGGGGAAATAAACCCCTCAGCATCATCTTCAAATTGGTTGAGGAAGCAACGGGCACTGAAGTCGGTTTTCAGAGTGACTGCGAAGTCTGGCTTTGCGTGGCTATCGTCTTCCGAACACTCCTCTTCTTCCTGGAGACACAGCAACCCCAGCCAAAACCTGGTTACCTTTGCCGGTAGTCTTCCATTACAAGTATCACTGAACAATCTTTTACTTATCCAGATACCACACAGTTTCTTCTACATCTACATCTAGCAACACTTCAGGACCTTATGGATGTATTATAAAACACGTATATGTACACAGTAAATAACACAAACTATACATAACTACTCTGTCAGGAAAAAACTATCAAAAATTAGTATATATCACAATGAACATTTGTTAAGGCTGAGGTTAGGAAGAAACAACCATCATAATTTATACCCTCAACCAAATGAAGCAAAAGAATCTGAAAATTCCCAGCTCCGTGACAACACAGGACAAAACCCACGGCCCGCACTCAGTGTTTTCGGGAGTCCATGACTTGTATATCTCAGAAAATATTTTTTATGAAGCTATGAACATTCTTAGAAATCGAACCATACAGCCTTTCTATTTAAGAATTGAGATTATAAAATATTTTGTGGTTGCCTGATGCACAAAATCTGAGGAAACTTTTGAGAAGATCAAAACATTTATCTTCCCATAAGGGCCATAACTGTACTTTTTGGCATCCAAGATTCTAAGAAAAATGTCATATTCTCTGTCTTGATGATAATGTAATTAGAAAAACAATAAAATCAAATTAGTATTTCTTAGTGTCAATTTTAAAGCTATGTAAGGAAGGAAGAAATAATATCAGAATCTGAAAGAAAGATTAAAAATGTTTTTAAGTAAAAAATTACAGTTTACATTCAATATTATTTTGTATTAGTTTTATGTACATGGCAGAGTGAAAGAAAGATTTTAAAAGAAGTAGTTTACTGCCAAAATGTACAGTCGGACCAGGAGAGAATACCCTAACATATTGAAAAGTGAGGGAATGACTTAGGAGTGCAGCGACAGGACAACAGAAGCACGGCATCAACTGCTCCAGTCACACCGAGCGGTCCAGGGCCAGCACAGCAAACCCACCTCAGGAGGCAGGGGCATCGCCGCCGGTGGGCAAGGCACCCGGCGCACAGGGCCTGTGGGGGTTTTCTTACCGGACAGTGTGGCAGGCTTACAATAATGACTCTGAAGAGAAATCATGTGAATAAACAAATAAACAGAAAAAACAAACCTAAAAAAAAGGACCATTAGATAACTATAATGGAAGTACTGTTATGATGGCAAAGTTGGCAAAAACTGGGTAGCTTTTTCAGATTCTCTCCAGGGTAACTGCAGATCTTTAATCTCTTTGCTTAGCCCATGGAAGTAAATGCCTCATTATTCATTTTTTAAAATTTAAATTATTGAAAACATTTTTAAATTAACAGCGTAAAAGTGACTTTTAAATTAGTAATTTAAAATTTGTGTAAGAGGAAGTAACAATTCCCATCTATGTAGTTTTTATTTTTTGAAATTTTCATCCTCACCTGAGAACATGCTTAGAAAGGGGAAAGGATGGAGAGAGGGAGAGAAACATCGATCAGCTGCCTCTCACAAACACCCCAACTGGGGACTGAACCCACAACCCAGGCATGTGTCCTGACTGGGAATTGAACCTGAGACCCTTCAGTTTACAGGACGATGTTCCAACCAACTGAGCTATACTGGCCAGGGCCACCTGTGTATGTAGTTTTCATAAGATTTAGTTGAGACAATGTTTGTTGAGTGCCCAGTAAGGTACAGTCGGCACACAGGCAGTGCACCTCAACCTGCTGCTCCCCCTACTTTTCCCTGGATGAGGAAGACCAGGATGAACCCCTGACCTACCGTAAACTCCACAGAGGCAAAGATTTGGACCTGTTAGTACACTGCTGTCCCCACAGCTTACCCAATGCCCACATGTGGTAGGTACTCAATGAATGTCTGTTCAACAATCTTAGTAATTTAATTTTAAAAGAGAAGTACAAACTACTACTAAGTTTTTAAAGCTTGAGACACATAAGAAAGGAAGTCAGGTGTGTAGGCCTTATCCATTATATCCTATGGTCCCGAGAGAACTTAAAAATTGAGCATGTGTTTGCACATAATGATAACTCAAGGTTTTTTGAGATGAAGGCAAAAAAACCCCTATTTTCAGTGAGCTGTGAAAATCATAGGAAAAAACAAAATGTTAAAATAGATCTTCAAATTTTAAGACCATTACATTGCTGTGAATATTGGGTAAATTCTAAAAGAAATCAATCCATAGACAGTATGAGCAACTGATAAACAGTGACTAGCACTGGCTCCTTAACACATTCCGTACCTTATAGAAATCTCTAAGACATACGCCAGGGACCGCACGATATTGGGCAAACTGCACGTTAATTAAATCATCTCGTGATGCGGTCCTTAACAGATGGCGCGCGAAACACGAGAAAACTCATGAGCGGTACGAAAAGTGTTAAAAACCAATCATGAAAGCCAACTGTTTTCCCTCATTGGACAGGACTGGTATAATATCTGGCTTTCAATAAAGAACAAGGTGAGCTGATCTACTGAAGGAAGCTGGTTGTGAAAATCTGTGCAGAATGATGGTGTGGTGGTGGCATGGTTCTGGAGAAAAGCCTACAGCAGGCTCTTTACCTGACTGCCTTACTCATTATTTATCAGTCACTTAGATACAGACACAAAAGGCATATTTACAAAATGTGGAGGGAACACAAAGCAGGGGGCGGGGATACCTCTATGCTGAGACACAAAATCTAGATTTACTCTATTTGATAAGACTAGAACAGAAGTAGGAAATTCACTAACTGGAAAAACTTGAGGTCCTATAATTAGGGTAGGAAAAAAGAGCTGGACACGTCGACCATAAGCAATCCCTGAGAAAGGCAGCTGGGGACTGCGTAAGTCAACAGTGAGGCAGGGCTTCAGTGCTTCTCAGCTGGGGCGACTTGGCCCCTCAGGGGACTTTTGGAAATGTCTGGAGGCGTTTTTGGTGGGCACAGCTGGGGAGAGGGGGTTGCTATTGGCATCTAGTGTGTGGGGGCCAGCCTCCCCAACAGTCACCGTATGTTGCCATGCATAATGTGCACCCATGTTTTTGGCCCAAACTTCCAGGAAAAAAATCTTTTGTTTTAATTTTTTATTTCAATTTTTAATTTATTTATATTTAGATACTTGTTTTTTGTATTATAAAGGAGTTTAGCATTTATTTTTAAACATGGATATTGCTATTGCTTTCTAGAGGTACACTTTTAACCCATGAGCATAAATAAAAGAATTAAAAACATTTACATAGATACAGAATTAGTACTACCCATGTATAACACACATCCTTATTTTTCTCTCAAAAATTTGGGCAAAACAGTATGCACTAGGTGTGGCAAAATATGGGTATCTGGCCCCAAATGAGTACAATACTGAAGTCAAACATCCTCACGACACACTGACAGTCACGTGGTCACAGACTTGTGGAACTGGGGGGTCTCACTCATGCGACCCAGGTCGGAAGAGTCCTGGATCGTCTGTCTTGCTGGTTAAACCACGTCTAGAACAGTGAATAGTTCTGGGTATCCCTTTTTAAGGAGGATATAGATAAGTTGGTGTGTACATACAGAGAAGAGCCACTAGACTGCTGGATGGCCTGGAACCCGTATCATAGGAAAAACAGTACGAAGAACACGGAGAGAAAGTTTTCACAGCGTGTGGGTGGGAGTGGGCAGGTCAGATGACTGCAAATATACAGAGTGACCTCATGCAAGAGGCGCTGGGCGTGTTCCCTGTCGTTTGAGAGGGCAAAACTGAGTAGAAAGTATTACATACCTTATAACTATGAATATAATTAAAAATTATGATATAGTTATCAAACTTATTATACATTCTAAAATTACATATTACATAATTATATTGTATTTTACTTTATTTCTGTAAACTTGTCCAGCTAAAAGATGGACTCTTTTCTTAGGGACAGTGTCTCTATTCTGTCAGTGAAGTTTTAGAGGCAATTTTTATGTTGGATTGGAGCACAAACTAGATGACCTCTAGAATTTCTGGCCTAGAAACTTAGGAAGATTTAGGCCTCAGATCTTGAGCTGGCTCTATTTCACACACAGCTGGCTTCTTCCCAGAAACATTTAAACTAGGGATGATTAAAACAACCACTTAGATACAATCTTATCTTCACAAGCACCAAATTCTAACGATCAAAACTGCCGAGAATTAGCACAACCCAACTGCATGCTAACGAGTACAGCCAATCGGAACAAAATGAACTAAAAGACAGCCCTATTAACAAAAGCAATGTAATCATTGCAAAATTATCTGAAATTCTGACCACCAACTGGGCCAGTAGAAGAGCGATGGCCGAAATAGACTCGTGGAAGAAACCAGCTGCGGTAAAGGGTGGCGTTTGGAAGATCCTTGTTTAAAAAGGGCATCATTAGTATGTCTTCCATTCGTTTCATGAGGCAATTATTAAGTGACATATTTTGGATGTGTTAAGAACCACATTTTTATCTAGTAAGAATTCTATCACATGATTCTAAGAGAATTATGTTAATTTTCATACACACAACTGTCCAAATTTCTTCAATTACAATGATTTGGTTTCTGTGGAAAATTACCAGCTAGACAACACGTGTCTTCCTCCATCAGGTCTTATTGCAGGACGATGCTCTAACTTGTCCGATACAACATAGCACAGTCACCTGCATTTCACACGTGGAGCATTTTCAGAAAACAAGTTCTATTTAGAATGCTATGAATAGTGAGCACAATCATTGCCTAATACCTTAAAATTAGGTGTATAAAGCATTTAAGACCCTTGAGGGGTAAGAAAAGGAGTAAAGTAAATGAAGGAGACACCTGTGTAGCTTCTGGTGCCTTACCTTGGTTACAACGACAACAGACAAGAAAATGGAGCTGTTCTCAGCGGGCCTCCCCCTGTGGGAACGGGGCTCCGCCTTCTGAAATAACTGTTCCCAACTACAGCAAATGAATGACTGACCACCTTGGCGCTCTCACAGGAATAGGACAAGTGAAACTTAAAACTCACTTCTGCTTTGGGTTTTATTCCCCCTCCCAACTTAAATAGTCCCTGATAAAAAAAAAGATTGATGTTGACTTTGCATCGCTAGAGCCCTGCGTAGGGCCACCCAGTTTGATCGGTTGTCCAGAAAGGAAAGCATGAAAGGGGCTGATCCTAGTCCAGGCCGACTGGGTCCCTACGGAGGCACGCAGGTCTGTGGGCACAGGCGGTGCCTCCCATTCTAGCAAAAGTAGCCACTGAGAACAAGGATTATTTGTATAAAATCCACAAATACCTGGGAAATAAATCTGAGCATACGTTCTAGTGACTGCCAGTCATAGCACTGAATTCACAGACTGAGCAGAGGCTATGAAATTAGTCCTGAGGACCAAGAGTGCCGGGGAACGGGAAGAGGAAGGGAGGGTGAACCTGAACCAGCAAATCTGTCACAGGCAACTATGACATTTGTCTATGAAATGATAATTTTTACCGTGTGTTTTCATACTGCCTTTGTTAATTTTGGTTGTTCTATAAACTCAGTAAATGAGATTTTTAGAAAAGTTATGCAATGAGCTAATTTAATAAAATTTTGAAATAAAGAAAAAATGATTCTTCAAATAGGGGAAAAATAAAACCCAAACCAAAAAGACACTGTGAAATGAAAAGAATAACAACAAAGGAAACATCACTAAAAGTGGGGGAATGAAATGAAATGAAGGAAATCAGCTAACATAGACTATAAATAAAAAAGGATTTTTCAAGCTGGTGATGTGCAGATTTGTAGGGAACGCTACAAGAAGCCACCGTGGAAGGGCCCAATCACAGCCCCTTCCGTTCCCAGGAGACTCAGAGAGAACCGGAGGGGTTTAGCAAGTGGTGAGCAGCTGGAGGTCTTCACCTTTATCTCCTTGAAGAAGGAAGCAGTTTCACCCTCGATAATTGGCTGCAGCAAAGGGCTTCTCCGCTTGCTGGAGGGGGAACCCTGTGACAGGTGTTAACAAGTAGGTTACATTGTGAGCCCCTTGCCCTTTCCCGCCGTCTCTCAGCCGGCTCTGCCCCACCAGTATTTATTACTGCCTTTTAGTGATACACGCCAACCCTTGCCACCGAAAATCCCCAGGAGATCTTTTCAAGTTGCTTCTTTACTTCAGAGCCTCCCTCCTCCCCTGGCTCAAACCAAGAAGCTCACATGAAAGCAAGAACAGCACACAAGCACATTAACCAAACACGCGGGAAAAAATCTGGGAGAAACACCTGCCTTCCTACCTTTTTTCTGCCCCAAACACGGTGACTGCAAGAACGCCTGAATGGTAATGAGCCTGAACTACGGTAATGTCAGCTCGTCAAGCGATGCAAAGGTTTCTGCCTTCCCTGTTCGTCCATTCACCCTGCTTAGGGACGCTAAGTGTTTCTAACTGAAGAATGAAAATAGTTCCTTAGATTTCATCTTTGTATTGCTTAGTTACTCATTCTTTTCTGCAGGAAATTTCTAGAAGAGGAGATTTCTTCAAACACGCCTGCCCGAGGTCTCTGGACCCTTCCTCATTCACGTGAACCAGTACACTGGGAAAAGGCACTGAGACCACAGCTTAGGCCTAGAAGTAAACAAGGAGCTTTAAAGCAGGACTAGGAGAGCGACCACTAAGGTGAATACACACTTCGACAACGACGTACGGGAGGAGGCGTCTGCTTACTAAGAAGCCTACAGCCAGCAGAGGGAGGCTTCAGGCCCCTGGAGATGAGAGGGGCAACTGAAACAGAGGCAACTGAGTCCCAGGAGATGGACCAGGACTCACACTGCACTCCTGGGCGGGCAGGGAGTGGGGAGAGCAAGCTGGCCGTCCTGAAAGGCTTCCCCAGAGCTGAGGGCAAGTTGCTGCTCCCTGCTCTTGACAAGATAAAAACTCAGAGGCCAAAAGCGGCTCAGTCCGAGGATGGCGGCTTCTGAGAGCACCTCCACAATCATCATTAGCCTCCCTCCCTTTCCACCTCGCACTTCTCTGTCCTCCAGAAAGAGAAGTCCTGCTCTCAGGAGCTCCTTAGCGGATTTTCCCCTGGATATGAGTCCTGAGGGGCCTACCCCCTCCTGGAGGGGGAGAGAAGGCTGCTAACAGAGGGCCCCTGGGATCAGCGGCACTCTTGGGCACAGAGAGGCCTGGAGCAAGCAGGACCCTCCCTGGCTGGAGCCCTGTCCCAGGTGCTCTGTCCGGGGAGAGGGTGGGGGAGCCGGCCTGGCACGTGTCAGGTGGATGCATATGGCCAGATCATGACTCCCAAAAGAAAAAAAAGTCCTATCAGCTTCAGGTATGCCCAATTTTTGACAAACGTAGCCTCAGAAGCCTCTGATAAATTCTTTATTCCTCAAGCTTATGCGCCATAGATAGTAATGGTATATTGAACTCCTAAAGCCTATTCTTTCATGAGAAAGCAGTCTAGGGCCCGATTAATAACCAGGGATCATTCAACTAGGTAATTAACAGAGGGGTGGTGAACTCACAATGATGGGTATGGTGTTGGCTCGGGACAGGATCTGTTTGACCAGCCGGTACCTGTCATACAGCGGCTTCATAACCTGACGTTCATTTTTGGTTACCTGAAAAGCAAGAACAAGAGAGCTGAGAAGCCTGCTTCTGGTGGTCAGGCTACCAGCTGTCCCAGCATGCTCTGGGCCTAGAGAAAGTACAGATGATTCAAATGAAATCTCATTACTCTCACAAAATTTATTACAACTGATTAACTTTATTCAGTTGATGTTTAAAATATCTACTTCATCTGTAGGTCACTCTGGAAATCACTCCATTGGCAGTATTGCATTTCCTAAATCAAAACTATGATCGTTACTAGTTCCCTGTTTAAAACCTCTTGAGGTTCAGAGTTCCCAGACAATTCACTATTTCTTAGTGCAGGGAAGAAGAAAGCATGCAGTTTTAGTATAATACTTATCATGCGGTTTTGTAAAAAGATATTTTTACATGTCTGTCTCCTCCATGAAATTGTTTTGTTCTTAAGGGCAAGATTCTGGCAAACAGCAGGTATTCAAGGAAAGCCTGCTGATACAATATATTGGATTGATTCGTCTCTGTACACCTAAAACCTGGCCCAGCACTAAACAGGTTTAAACGACTGAGCCTTTGGGCAGTGGGGAGGAATCAAGCCCAACTCCCTGGTACAGTATTTCACATGGTATTTAAAGTTCTCATCATCCGCTGCTTCCCCTCCTCCCCACCACACTCGAAGCTCCAGAGACAGAGTAGGTTGTCTCATACGTCCTTGTCCAGTTCCCTCTGCCCTGGAATGGCTCTGGTTTGGCAAGTTCCAGATAAAGAGCCAACCCCCTCTTAAGCCTCTTTCCAGCATCTCCCATTCTGGAAGACCTATTCGTTCTCTCCTTTGGGTCACCGACTGCATATCTTGTAATTTTACATGTGCTTTGCTACAGACTGAATGTTTGTCACCTGAGATTCTTATGCTGAAACCCAATTCCCGACGTAATAGTCTTGGGAGGTGGGGCCTTTGAGAGGTGATTAGGTCATGAGGGTGGGATCCCATGAATGGGGTTGATGCCCTTATAAAAAGTACCACTGTTGCTCCCTGCCCCCTTCTGCCATGCGAGGACAGCAAGGTGACAACCGTCTATGCACTGGAAGGGCACCCTCACCAGACACCGAATCTGCTCACAGGCACCGAGTTAGCTGACACTTTGATCATGTGCTTCCCAGCCTCCAAAACTCTGAGAAACAAATTTCTGTTGTATATGAGCCACCAAGTTCTATGGTATTCTGTCATGGAAGCTCCAATGGATGACACATTTTTATACTCTTTAGTAACTATTTGTTGACATATCTGTCTCCTCTTTAGACTACATGCCCCTTGAAAGCAGGAGTTTGTGCTTTGGTGTCCTTAGCAACTATTTTAGTGGCTGACATAAAAGGAATATTCCATAAATATCTGCAAAAAGAGTGACCAAATATTTCAAGCATAATTAGTACACCCAACTCATAACTATGTGTGCGTTTCCCCTATTTACTTAAATGGTGAATGAGACGGAGTATTTTTACAAGATTGCTGCTTGTCTTCTGCATTTTATTTCCACTTCACACACAATAAGGCAAGAGATACAGAGGTAAGGGAGGGCAAGTAGTATTAGCATTGACCATTTCTTCCATGGGCTTTTGGGCCTTCAGCTTTGAAGCAACTCTGGACTATGTATAAGTGAATTATCCTTTGTTGCCTTTATTGTTTGTCTTTCTCAAAGTGAACAACAATAAATGAACTTTGGATAAACTTCACAAGCTACTATAGGATCCTGTCAGTATGCAATAACATTTTATGGATTTATTTCCTATCATCAGCAATAACAACAATCAATTATCCCTATCTCTTCCTATTACCACAGTACTAAGTGGAAGACGGCATTTTCCTGCTTCCACCATACCAAAAGGAGTTTTAAAATAACCAGTAAAAAATGACTGTCAAAAGTAGGAGAAAACTTGGCAATTATTTTATATAAAAAACCTCTTAATATCTAATGATAGGTGTTACTGCTATACGCCCACCGCAATGGCCGAAGCGAAGAGACGGTGGCAGGCACCAGTGGGGACGCTGGACAACCAGCCACACTCACTGCCGCAGAGCGTGGGGCCCTCGGGGAACCGTCAGGAGCAGGTACTGAAGCTGCTCATACAACCCAATTCCATTCTAAGTGTGTAACAAGCCAATAATACGGAGGTTCACCAAAAGACATATAAGAATGTTCACAGCACCACCACTTATTGTAAGCCCAAACTGGAAACCATCCACACGGAGAACGGATAAGGTATGTTCCCAAAATTGAATACCACACAGCAGTGTGAATGAATGAGCTACAGCTATATGCAACATCTTGGGTTAATCTAACAAAAATAAAGCTGAGTAGAATAAACCAGATGCCAAAGAATGCATATTTGTAAGGTCCCACTTACATAAAGTTCAAAAGTAAGCAAATCCAATCTGTAGTGCTAGATTCATGGACAGTAAAACAACACCCACAAATAAGCCTGAAGAACGGAAACGGAGTGATAAGGTTAAAGCTCATCTTATTGTAAGCACGTGACACGTGGTGCGGCCTAATGTGCAAGATAAACAAGAGCTGGTTTAGTGGCCAGAGAACACACTCAAAATAAAAGAAAAAAGAGAAGGAGCCTACATTTTCCCACTGTGGGCCAGCCCCCTCTTACTGGTTGCTAGCAGAAACATCTTTGGCTTATAGAAGAACACCTGGCTGGTAAAATCAGCCAGATATTGCAAATTTGACAGAAACCAATATCCTTTCTAAATTTTTGTTCAAGAAACCAAATTTCTAGGTGGAGTAGATGTAGAGGGTTGCTGGCTGAATTCTTTGGCTCAAGACACTGACGTCTGAATGATCTGTGAATTGCTCGTGTTTTAAATTAATGACTCACAGAAACTAATCACCTGCAAATGATCTAATTCCGTCTTTGACTTCGGAGAGTTGAAAGCCATCATGACTCCACCCAAGTTAACAAAGGCCTTTGATAAAAGTATCTGAACACCAAAAATATCAAAGATCTTTACGTTTAAGATGTGGAGAGTATTAATACTACTTGAAATTATACCAGAATTATTTTCAAAATATACCTCTGAAGCCAAAGGGTTGTTCATACTACAAGATAATACAGGTTTCTCCCATCTGCAGCTGTCAGCGCTGGATTTCCGAGCAGAGCCAAAGGCTAACCAATAGTCAGATAAACAAAGCAGGGCTTGGCTCAACTGTCACAAAAGGGCAGGCCGACGCTACGTGGACCGGGAAAACTGTCTGGGCCCTGACACTCTTACTCTTGAGGTATCAGTCATCAGGGATTCTGCTAGTCACTAAGAATAGGCCTTTGAAAGAGTGGATGGGTACTTCTGAGTCATAAAACTGCTGGCAGGAGAAGACAGATTCTTATAACTGTTGCATTCTTGGCTCATGGTTTGGAAGATGGCAACTCTCCTCTTCATTAGCAGATCGGGATAGTAGGCTGATCACACAAAGATCAGACAACCCAAAACAGCAGCTAACCAGAGGATAGTATGTATACATGGCTTTAGAATTTGCATTTAAATTTGAACATGGTACGTTTAGTATCATGTTAATTCCCAAGGGTTTAAAACATAAGATTAAAATATACCAATGAGGAAGAGACTCAACCCAGAAGCTCTGAGCAAGCAACCCGTTCTCTCCCCCACACCGCCGTCCAGCAGTGGCCTCCGGTAACACAGGGGTGGCAGCTGTCTGCTGTGCTGGCCTCTTCTGATGAGACCCTTACGTGTTGAAAAGGACACACTTCAATAATAATTAGTAGGGAATACGTGCTGGGGTGTAAATGAGTTTTGTTTTGGTTTTTAAATGTCAGTCTGTTGGTACAGTGCCCCATTAAAGCAAACAGCCTTTTAAAAAATGTACAGAATTGGCAGATAATTGTTTTGGCCTGTGATTTGGAGTTAGTGTCCTTTTAAATCAGAATATGCAGACTCTGATAAATTCAGCAAAAATTCATGAACTATGAGCACCTGTTTCGCTAAAAAACCTGGGGTTTGGAATGATAGTTTAGCGCTGGAAGTATTTGTATTTTTCTTTCAAGAAAAGTGTTACCCAAATGTTATTTACAGTCCAGGTTCCATGGCAGCACCACGGATCTGAGAATGAAACATTTACTCTGACTTTAGACTGGCCGGATATCAAATGGACTCTGCTTTTCCTGAGGCTGGAGCATCATGTCCCAGAGAGAGGCAGGGAGCCTGACCGGGACCCGGAGTAAACGACACTCAAACTTCCCAGAGCTTTTGTTCCCCGACCCATATGATGCTAGAATCTGACCCAAAAAGGTGTCCTTCCTTCACCAGAAAGAAGGATGGAAGAAGGGATAATAAAAAGACAAGGGCCAAAAACTAGTATTTCATATTCCTAATTGTAAGAGTGTGAAACATGTGTATTCTTTCTCCTGATTCAATCACTTAAGAAACAGGCCACAGTGAGCAGAACATGTAATTGTAACAGAAATAACAACTACTATTTCGTGGCAATTCCCTCTGCTCCCAGCAAAGCCCAACTTCCTCAGTGTCAGACACCCCACAGATAAACGTGTGTCTGTCATGTCACTTAGAATCCCGGAAAACCTGTAATGGACATCTTTTATACAGGCAGAGCCCGGAGGCTCTGAGGAGTTGCCTAAGCGGCCCAGAGCCACAGGGCTGGTCTCAGCAGAGCTGGGCTCTGAATCTGGGTCTGCCGCTCCTCGTGCCCGCACGTTGCCACAGGCCCGGCAGAATGAGAGTCAGCGCCCAGCCCAGACCAGCAAATACCTGGCCAGCAACTTGCTGAACTGGCTTAAGGTTAAGTCTAGAACACAGTTGAGATCTCCTGGCCTCAGGCAAGGAAGTCTTTGAAGGAGTCTATCAATGTCACAAGGTGAATCCATATAATGAAAATAAGGAGAACACATAAGTCCCGCTTCCTTCACCTTGGGATTGTCAGGTGGCCATGCCCATGAGGAGACACTTAAAGGCTCCAAGCCTACTGTTAGAATTTCAGTTTGAACTCTACAAGTTCTGAAAACTCCAGTACAGAGGACAAAGTTTCACAATATATGTGAGTTTCAGTGCATTCACTATTTGGTTCAATGCCTTTAAAAATCCAAAACAAAACTTGGTTTGGAAAAAAAAAAAGTTGGCTTGAAACACAATCAATATCCCAAAGCAACAAAATACTGTTGTATTTTTCCACAGCAGAGACAGCCCAGCAAAATCAATCACCATCAGCTCTAGCTTCTTCCTTTGTAAACTTAACCCTGATAAATTCAGAACCAAAATACCATGGAAGAGGCATGCTACAGACAGTTTATTGGCCATATACTGGGTCTGGCCTTATGCTACTTGCTGAGGATTAGGTTCACAAAACCCAGAATCCCTGCCCTCACAGACCTAGTGCATTATTCTGGAAGCTTCTTTATTTAAAATAGCCTATTTTAGATGAAAAGACTATCTCCATTATATAGCTATGCTGAAATTGGAAAAGAAATGCATGGGCTTTTCTTTTCTTGCTATATATAAAGCCCTTCTGTGAACATAAACTTCATGCTTCTTTATACCTGCTCTTAAAAGTTTGTTTTATTGGGTTCTTGGCAATATTCTGAACAGGTTACTGACATAGATATTTGATTATAAGTTCCTCAGGGAAGAGAGAAGCCTGACATGCTACTGGTTTCCCCCAGACCAACAACAAACACTTGCTGAATAACAAACTGCCTCAAATGCTCCTTGCTATGAAAAGGCAAAGCCATATTTCAGATTCCTCACACTTTTGGTTCTGGATGGCCGCTGGAACTTCTCCACGGACAAACACTGGTTGCAACTGCACCGCAGAGAGACTGAGTTTGAGGGCAGGTGACTCTAGTTAAGCACCTTTTTGTAGGGGTAAGAGTGCCTGGAGCCCGTGTCTGCTTGCGGAGACAGGCCGAGGGACCGGGGAGTCCCCTTGCTCCCGGGCTCTGCGCACCAGTTTCTACCCCCATTGGCATTCTCCCCTTGAAGCAGGACACTAGTGACTGCATTTTAGTTCTAAACTAATTTTTATTTGGAACTCAAATTCCGTTTCCACTAGGTGACGAAACTCTTATCACGGGTTTAGCCTTCAGAAAGCTTAGTTTCGGTGAAAACATAATAATCAGCTAAGCATCAGGGAACCTTATTTGCAAAATCCTGAACACAGAAGACCCATTTCTAAAGCCAGATGATCTACCCCAATCAGAAAGAAACTTCAGTACACTCACATACCGGCCGTCCATGAATGCTTTCATAATACAATAGGGCTTTTTGCAGAGCCACTTTCTCATTCGCAATCTGGTCCTTGGTCATGTCCTGTGTAAAAACAAGGAGAGAGAAATGAAAAGGAGAAACATTTGTGAACATTCCAACTTCTTGGCTTTTTTTTGTTTAGTTCAACAACAAAAAAAGTAAGATTAAAGGAATCCTCACACATCAGCTCGTGCTAGCTCCATGAAAAGCTCACTTAGGAATTAGCTCTGCCTGACTCCTTGCCAGGCGTGCGGAGAGCACAGCAGAGTCCTCTTGCACTTTCCTGCAGCAGCAGCAAAGGCGTGTTGCCTGCTGACGTGAGCAAGGCTGTGAGACACATGAGGCTTAATTTAATGGCCCAAGTGATAACTACAGTTACAGGTTACACAGTCCCAAAGGTTTGCTGAATAACAAATTGCTTCAAATGCCCCCAATAATTGTTCTACCTCAGACAGACACCAAACTGTATGTTAAGCTAAACAAGTTCACTCTGCAATCTGTATAAGAGTTGGCTGCTTTTACGTCCAAAATCAAAGTAGCTACAGTTGAAACACTCTGAAGTTGTTTGATCTGTGTCTAGACACCTAACAGTGTGGAAGATGAGGGTGTGGGCGGTTTTCAAAGGTGTTACTCCATCACTCTTCCCACTGGCGTCCATGTGGCATGTCTTCTGTTTCTACCGTGTGAACTGGAATGGTTTGGGGTTAGCAGTTAGCTTGGGGCTGTCAGTGAATCACCACACCTTAATGTCCTCAGGACGGCTGGTTTCCGCCCGCTTCTCCTGGAGCTTCCTCTGGATAGATTCCAGTGTGGCTTCAACGCTGGGCTTTATTGCTTTGTCTACCACCTCTTGCTTCTTCTCATCTTCTTTCTCAAGTTGGGAACCGAAACTCTTGGGGAGTGTGTTGCTTCGCTGCCGCATCCTGGGAGTTAGGTCCTCTTCAGATATCTTTAGCTTGGACTCTAGTCAAAAAGATTTGGGGGCAGAGATATATGAGAATTGACGTCTGCAGAACCCAAATTGTTTTCTGTGATGTTAATAACTACTTAGCCCCGTCTTTCTTATTTTTCAGCAAGTGTCTAATTATAACATTAGTTGAAATCCCTGGGTTATTATATAAAAACCCCCAAAATGATAATGTCTTCCCGGATTATCTGGACAGTGTCCCTAAAGCTCCTCCCTGAGAAAGCGTCAGTTAGTTACCACGCACACTGTAGCCACACCCACCCGCTCAGATGTGGCAGACGTCCTCCTACACTTGTTCTCTTAGTGTTTAAAGCTATTTACAATCTAGTGCCCAACTGCTGGCCAGCCTTTGCTGTATGACTTGTATACCTCGTTTTGGAATTATTTTTTACTTGTATTCGATTTATAGTTGTTTAAATGACGCTATCTCCTGAAATTCAGCAAACTCTTTGAGGGACAGGAACCAAATCCTTTTCATACTCATTTTTGTGTCTCTGTGTCTTCTCACACCACAGAAAATAGGGCCTTGGATTAAACTGGTACTTAATGAGTATTGAATTGAAACCATCATCCTTATATTAGCAATTTAGGGAAATGAAAAAATGCTACAGAATTTGCATCTTAGCTAACCGGGTTACCCTGTGATTGGGACCCTGGGAAGACACAGAGGAGGTGTCCCCTGAATGCTCAGAGCACTGGGAAGCAGCTTTAAGGAACTTGTCTGGAATATTTTAGCAGTGGCACTTGGCATGAGGTGAGATCAAGGACTCTGCACCCGGCTAGCTTTACAGAAACCATGCCACCGGTCTAGAGCTTCACCTACCTTTTAGTTGTTTCCGGAATTTGGCAAGGTCATTTGTCCATTTCAGAACCTCTGGATTAGCGGCCTTGTCACTGTGGGAGGGCTGAGAAAAGAAAAACTAAGGTAAATTTTTGGAATTGGGGCCAGAAAAAGATGCACCTGATGCTCAGTTTATTTTAAACAGGCAAGAAACGTTGACTCCTATTGGAATAAGAAATCAACCATGACCAATCAGGACAAACTTCACTCGTTTAATTTCGTTATCCTTCTTTTCATCTGGTTATTTTTGATGTTTTAAAGAATTCCTCAGAGGCAAAATGCTGGATTTTTTAACGATCATGGACTTGTATGAGGTCCATGGGTGGCCCCGTTCCCATTATTTGTAGGGTTCAAGCTGTCAGGCTAACAATACAAAGCAGAGGGGCATATGATAATTTACACCACAGTCACCTTGAAAAGGCCTCTTTGCCATTCTTGTAGGAAATACTAAGGATAGAGCTAAGAGTAGAGTGAGGTCAGCACTAATGAACTTTTAGAAGATAATGTTGAATTAAGTTGTAGCCAAACAAAAGACATCATTTAATGATTTTTTTCCCATTCTGGCTCACTGATACATTTACAAAATGCACAGGAAAGTGTTTGATTTATTTGTAAAATACCCTTGTGCAAGGAAAATGCTGGTTTATGAAGTTTGGGGCTTATCAGCATTCACTACCCAGTTTTTACTGCCCTTTTGCTTTGAGACTCCGGGAAATCTCCCTCGACCTTGATCAGCTCTCTCAGGTGCTGATACGGAAGAGGGGACGAAGAGAGCCCTGTGAGGAGGCACTCACTCTGTACTTCCTCTCTTCTTCAAACCTGTCTTCAAATTTTCGGATCTTCTTTTTAAGGCTCTGAATCCTTCGTGTGAGCTGGGCAGGCGTCAAGTCCTCGTGCTCGTTGTCGTAGGACCCCAGGGAGGAGCTCCGTCGCCTGCGAGGGACACAGAGAATCAGCTCCCCAGCAGGCAGTCCCTGGGGCGGTGGGAGTGATGAGGATGGACGGGGAGGGTGCGGTCAGTCTGCATGCTCTTGGGTAACAGACATTTGACTACTAATTGATTTTGTGATTTCAGCTTTCTATGTCCTAGCTATTAAATGGGTCCAATATTCTCTAGTTCACACTTATAATTCACAAAGTTAGGACTGAGGTGTCTGCTGTTGATTTCAAAGTTAAATTTGAGAGAGCTTTGGAGAGGAGGTGCAAATGGAAATTTGGTATGTGATACTGCAGCTGGGCCACAGTTCAACTGAAAAACTACAATGGGGCCTGTGTCCCAGGAGGGAGAACTTTAAATATGTTCCATCATCACAGACTCACAACTTAATTAAGAAAAATTACTGGCCATCAGCCATATTATCCTAAAGATGATGGATATGCTTATCGGCAACAAAAAGAAACACACCTCATGAAAGAATGGGAATTTGGGGGAGAAGGAGGCACTTCCGTGTCATCCAGGTATTGCCTACTCTGCCCGTAAGCGTAGAAGCGAGGAGAGAGCATGGGGTCGCTGTCTTCATCCAGAAGCTGACGGATGAGGCACCCGGCCTGTGGGGAGAGGCGCGCTTCGTCGGAGTTCATGTTCTCCTGCTGCCATGAGGACAAAGCAGGCGTGGGCTCTGGAAAATAATGAGGGTAAGAGGTCAATGCTGTTCTTCAAAGCACAACTGTCTGCCAAGTTTTCTGAACGCAGTAGGAGATCCTGAATTTAGGAGGCCTGCAGTGGTTTCTCATTTCAGGTTTAAGGTTCAGACTAGGGACACTATGCCCCCGCCAGAATCTCCAAATTATCTGACAGCCATCGTCTACCTTCCATGTCCATCCTCACTTGCTTTTAAAAGAGAATTTTCTAGGGCTGCCCTGAGGAACAGCCTTGAAGGAGGCGTGCCAATAGTGTAGGCTTCCGGCTCCCCACTGCTGACCACTGAGGAGCACTTGTCCACCTGAGGGCATTATGCAAAAGAAACGCCAGTGTGTCAGGGAGGGAGAGACTTAGCATCAGGGCTGTCCATTCATTAACATACAGAACTCCAGCTACGGCATCACACTAGTCATGTGTGAGTTTGCACCTTCTGCTGAGGTTTAGTAGGCTGTTTTGTGTGCTTCTGCCTAGTGTGCTGGGATTAGCATGTTTAAGATGCATGCTTTGCAGGTGAAAGTTTAGAAGCTGCTCAAGAGTACAGTTAAAGTAAGATGCATATATAAATTAGTCAAAAACAGAGAAAAGCAGAACATCTTACAAAGGAGAAATCTGTATAAATTATCTTAGATAATCTTTAAGAAAAAAAAATACTGAGCACAAAATCCTGATTTGTGATTTTGGGAAAGAATAGGGTGATTTATATTTCTATTTACTACAAGACACACTTCAATATATTCTTTTCCTTATTAAAAAAGTCCTATCTAACATTTTAAAGATAGATCTCAGATGATACGGGGCACTTCATTTCTAATACTCTGTACATTAAGGGGAGTTATGCTTTCAATACATTTGTGGATTACTATGATTTACCGAAGACTAGGATTTGGCCATAATTTTAAATTCTGAGATTCCCACAGTTTAAATCATGAAACAGTTGCTCCTTCAGCTATCAAAGTATTCATAAAATCTACAAAATTATCTTAAACACGTGCTTACTCAGTATTTTATTTAAAAAGATCACACTATAATCACAGAACGTTAGAGCCAGCTGAAATGGCATATAACATCTAATCCAGTGATTGTTCAACCTGGCCGCGCATCTGAGCCCCACAGGGGCACCTGAGTAGCTTCTGCTGTACAGGTCCTCACACTGCCCAGTCACACAGGGTTCTTAGATGAGGGCCCAGACACACACACACACACACACACACACACACACACACACACACACACACACACGTTTAACAGCTGCACCAGTGATATGAAATACAACCAGTTTTGAAAACCATTGATTCAACCCAACAGATTACAGATAAGGAAACTGAAACCCAGAGCAAATACCTAATCAATGACAACAGCTGGGACTAGAAACTCAATCTCCTGACTCTAGGACAGTGCTTTAATTTAGAATGTGCCAGGTGCTTCAATAACAAGAATGACTGTCTGAAATTTTTGAAGACCCCACTGTGTAGCAAGAGAGATAAGAACATCAATGAAAAAAAAATTAACTTCATGTGGAATGAGGTCCATAGGTTCTCAAGATTAAAAGAGACTCAAATGATCTGGGAACACAGATGGTAATATAAATATTTTGAAAACAATGAAAGCAGCATTAAAGATAGACTCTTGCCTACCGAGTCCCAAGAAGTGGCAGAGAAAATGTTGGTACATTGATTTGGCTAAAACTGGGGACGCAGGCACAGGAGTCGTTCCACTATTTGTATGAGGCTATCAGCTGGCTCCTCCTCTCGGTGTCAGGGTTCAGAGAGGAGCAGCTCGGAGCTGCCAACAGAAGAGTAAAAAATGGATGGTGAAGGGAGGGGAGGAGAAGCAGAGTGGGCAATAATCCCTAAAACAACGATAAAGATGAAGTGTTAAGCTGTAGTAAATGAAATTGTTAAGTACCAGACTGCATCTTTTATTTCACGATGTTTCACAAAACAGCAGTCATTTTCCGCGAGGACTAAAGTCACTGGAGCCAGGACAGGGAAAGGGTTAAGGTGGTTCGGACAGAAACGCAGCAGGCAATAACCTCCCTTCAGAGGGGCAGAGGAGCAGAACTGCTGGGGGAAGGGCAGGGTGGCTTATCGGGACAGCGGGCAGTGACAAACAAAGCCTGCTGTTGACACTGGCATGAGGGTGTGCTGGCTAGTTTGACATTTCTACTCAGCAAAACTTAATTTGAAAATGCTAAGATCCTGAAGCCCTTTAAATTATCCAAATCTAGCAGAGTGTCTCTTTAAAAATGTCACAACTAATCTTTGATTTTTTTCTACTATGCCATCTCTTTTTACAAAACGAGTGCGTGTGACCATTCACCAAACATGTCTCCCATAAAGGATATGTTGCGATCCTCAGTCAACTAAAAATACTAATCACAGAATGTAATCAGGCCCGTTTGGTGCCTTGCGGCTCCCTGGGCCCTCGCATCTACTCCTTCGGTTAGCGCGGCTGTTCCGCGGCTCAGTGCTCTGCCACCGCTTCACCCACGAGAGCGTCAAGGGTGTCGCTTCCTAGTGCCACCAGTGCTGTGTACGAAATGGGCAGCTAAAGAAATTCTAGTTTCTGGGCGACATTTTCTCTCACAGCACACAGTTAGGATGGATGAATTCACTTATTTAAAAAATGGAAAATGGAGCCCTGGCTGGTGTAGCTCAGTGGACTGAGCACAGGCTGGGAACCAGAGGGTCCCGGTTCGATTCCCCGTCAGGGCACATGCCTGGGTTGCGGGCTGGGTCCCCGGTGAGGGCCATGTGAGAGGCAACCATACATTGCTGTTTCTCTCCCTCTCTTTCTCCCTCCCTTCCCCTCTCTCTAAAAATAAAATAAAAATAAAATCTTTAAAAAAAAGTGAGAAATGGAAAGCCATTATGTATTTGGATCTTAACAAAATAAAAAGGTATGTTTTATCATTACTCTGCATGTGGAACAGAGGTGAAGTTTCTGACCTAGGCAACGTGAAATGCTCATATGATTTCTCCTTCTTCCCTGTTTACTTTTACTCTATACAGTCTTACAATTTAAGGTTCCTACTCAAAGGAGTTATGAAATTATAGATAATACATAGTTCAATATAACTGAAGAATCAATAACCAACTGTTTCTGTTTTACTTTGAAATGATCTAAAAATATAAGGCTGTCTCGTGTTCTGAGAGTTGGCCCTCAGATACAAAAACGAGACAGAAGCGAAAGAACAGTGTGGTGCCCAGCACTGGGCCCCACAGCATTACCTGCAGAGTGAGCCAGCTTTGGGGGTGTATTTACTGACAATTCCCAGGTACTGGCTTGGGAAATATTTTATACTTTAACCAGTAATTCTAGAGAAACAAAACAGACAAGGATATTGTAAGAAAAATTTTCCAAGAGAAAATAGAAAAGATTTGAGGCTTCAAATTGTATTTTCCTTATAAAGAACCACATAAAATAAACGTGTTTTCATATCTAGACCAGAATTCCCTGGGTGCAATGATTTTGATTTTAGCTGTGTGTCTTGTCACAAAGAACTCTGCATATAAGTATGGCACGTCTCTCTATTAAAAATTAATCCGCCCAGGTCAGTTGGCATCACAGCGGGTCAGAGATAACAGAGGCAAAGGCTGTATGCTGGCTACCTAAGTAACAAAAGAGCAGCTCTTGGGGGAGTTCCAATTCAGACAGGACAGTACACATGGAAATAAAGGGAATTCTCGGCAGAAAGAGGGGACAGAGCTGTGACTAATGCCGATGCGGTCACTGAGACACAGCTACCGTCTGCTCAGCCGGCTGGATCCATTCACTTGACTAAAGAAAAGTGGCTACTGAGACAATTTATTTCTACAAAATCTGCACAGAATTAAGGGAGCCGAGGTTTTCCACATCTAATTTCCAAGTCTATGTCACTTAGAGTCATCGCTACTTGCCTTAATGTCATCGTACTGGGTTTCAAGTGCTAGAAGCTGCTGCACATCCCAGACACAGAGAGATGTCAGCCCGCAAGGGGCGGATCTTCGCTGGGGGGACACTTTCATAGCAGTGTTTTTTGGTGTTCCAAAATTCAGTCTTGGAACATTGGTAGTCCTATTAATTGTTCAAATAGTCCTGCACACTGTCAGAGTTAGAACGAACCTTATCTGTCAACTTTATCAATCCAAATTTTACCCCTCAATTTCAGACATCTGCACTGCCCCTATTTACCAATTTAACGAGCAGGCCCGCAATTGCCTCATTTAAGTAATTAATAAATGTGTGAACCAGAACAGGGCTGAGGACTTACCGACTTTGACCCATCCATCTGCACATTTAAATAGAGCTGCTTCACCAGTTGCTCACTCTCTGTTCTGCCTGCCTGCCTGGCATCCCTGCCACATCCCCCTGACAAGGCTGTCACCAGTCCCTCACCCAGAGTGGGAAAGAGATTAAGAAAGGAAGAAAGAGAGAACGAAAGAGAGAGAGAGAAAGAGAGAGAAGAGAGAGAAAGAGTGGCATGATTAGGTCTTGGTGAGTCAGTGGGGGACCTAGTAATTACTGATGGGCGTGCTCAGAGCCATCCACAGTCGTCACATAGAAATGCGCTCTAGTTTCCAAGGGGGCAAACTTGGGCTGTTTTTCCTGGAACTATACTTGGAAGCATTTATTGAAGATAGTAATAACATCAACTAACATTTACATAGTGATTTCTATGTGCCCACACTGTGCTGAGCACTTTGCATATATTAGCTCATTTAATCCTTGCAACAAAATTACTTAGTAGATACCACTATATCAATTATTTATTATTATTGACGGTATACCTATTTAAAGATGGTAAGTTGAGGCCCAAACTGACACATGTTTACTAACAATGTTGGTTAAGTAGCGGGGCCAGGATTTGAACCCAGGATGAGTGTGGCTCTCAACCTTAATTGTCCACTGTCTGCCAGGACACCTAACTGGCATTGCTTAGAAAGAGGCATCCAGGGAGAAGTAGGGAGACTTTGTTATCTTGAATCATCATTTTGCCTCTTTTGGTTTCAGTTTTCTTATCTGTAAAATGGGAAGATTCAATTGGAAGATTTTTAAGATTCCTTGCTTCTTCTTTATCATTATTTTAGAGAATTTTTATTTCCAAAGTTGTTTTCAATAAGTTGTAAGTGATGAATAAGTTATATGGAGTGTTTTATGCCCTTCAAAATGTTCCTTTTTAAATTTATTGATATGAGAAAGAGAGGGGAGGGGAGAGAAAGAAATACTAAAAAACACTGATTTGTTGTTCCATTTATTTGTGCGTTCATTGGTTGATACTTGTATGTACCTTGACCAGGGATCGAACCTGCAAACTTGGTGTATTGGGATGATGCTCTAACCAACTGAGCTACCCAGCCAGGGCCTAAGAAATGTTCTTTTAAAATTAATTTTACCAGCCCGGCTGGTGCAGCTCAGTGGATTGGGCGCGGGCTGAGAACCAGAGGGTCCCGGTTTGATTCCCAGTCGGGGAACATGCCTGGGTTGCGGGCCAAGTCCCCAGTGAGGGCCATGTGAGAGGCAACCATACATTGCTCTTTCTCCCTCCCTTCTCCTCTCTCTGAAAATAAATAAATAAAATCTTTAAAAAAATTAATTTTACCAGTACAAATCTAACAGATTGACTTAGTGTTTAGATCTCAGTGCTTCGACAAATGGATTCCCCCAAATCCACACGAATTGGTTGATTAGGAACATTCCGATTATGCAACTTTGATGGGCTTTAGATAAAGAACAGTATATTTGATTTTTTTTTAATTTTGGAGAGTGGAAATAATGATGATGATGATGGCGGTGATGGTGATGATATGTGGGCAGATCGAACAACGGGCCCTAATACAGAGCCGTATATGGGGCAAACGTGCATTACTCATCTGCCAGCAAGCATGACTGGACCCTGATCCTACACTCACTTTCAGAGGGTTCCACTCCAGTAGCCTATGGAATCTATCCACTAGTTTCATTTTGCTTTTTGTTTTCCTGGTACAACACGTCCTAGAAACCAGAGCACACCAGCTCCACATGGGAGCGCACAGCATAGGGACTGGCACCAGCAGGTGCCCAGTAAGTCCTGTCTCCCCCGATGCTCTACAATCCACAGGAATGAGGGGTGGGAATTATGATGTGGGGACAGGAAAAAAACAAGCAAACCAAAAAGGGGAGGGTCACTCCAAGGATGGCTTAGAGGCTGGCGGTGGGGTCTTACAGATGAATGTTGGTTTGCATAGTTCTGATAGCTATTACTTCCATTTACACATTTGTTGCACTGATTTCACATTCATGGTTTAAATTAGTGCAAAGTGTACTCCTTACTGGAAAGTCACATTTAGTTTGTTTCTCACTGAAGCTATAAAAAAATGATATTTTAGTGATTGGATTTACTGCTCTCACTTAACTATACTTCGTGCAGAAATTTCTTTATTGTGACTATACTTACAGCTATGTTACAGCTATAATGTAATTTGGAATTTAAAATAAATATATGATAAAAAATGGCCACTGAAAGCAGTAACCAAATGATCAAAATGACCTTAAAATGAATCTGTGTAGGTTTTTAAGATATGTAAGTTCAATGACAAATGCAGTAATTGGCAAAAAAAAAAAGAAAAAAAAAGGCTAAAGCATATCATTTCATAAATTACATGGATAATACAATTTACATTCACAAATCTACTGAAATGTATTTTTCCCCAATAAGATTTTTCTTTATTCCATTGAGTTTGTCAATACAAAACAAAATGTCAGTGCCCTCATATTACTATTATTTATCCGGAGAAAGTTCTTTATACTAAGTAACTAAATAGTTTTAAGGAAACTGTAAGTTAACTTTCAATCACGCTGGAGAAAATTTTCAGCTTTATAA
Source organism: Micronycteris hirsuta (assembly GCA_004026765.1). Taxonomy (NCBI): domain Eukaryota; kingdom Metazoa; phylum Chordata; class Mammalia; order Chiroptera; family Phyllostomidae; genus Micronycteris; species Micronycteris hirsuta. Next base: position 45,595 of record PVJI01010004.1, read on the forward strand.
TTGCCTTTTTAACTGTTTTGGGAAGGATTACAAATTTATAATTAAACAAGATAAAAAATAATCAAGCAGTTAATTTTAGGAGGAGGAGGAAGAATCTACATTCCTCTTTACTGACTAAATCATCAAGATAATGGAGCTAATTTGAATTCTGACCAAAATCCTAATTTTTATCTAGAGCTTTATGTTAACATTATGAGGAGACCATAGTTTTGAAACCCAAACACAGCATTTGTTTTGACTCCTGATTTTTCCTTTTATTTGGGGAACAGTGCCTACTATGGTACTATATTTTTGAGGGGAGGTGATGTTTATAATGTGTGAATTAAAAACAGACTTGATTACTTCAAATTACACAAAAGAAGGACAACAGAACATTACCAGCAATGTATTAATTAAAAACAAACCCCCCTCTTCATTCCCCCCTCACCCCCCAGTGAATCTATCATGAGCTCGGAAGATCTGACAAAACCTCAGCCCCACTGCCTAAGTACATGAGAAGAACTAGAACGTGGAACTTAGATTGAAAAGAGGAAAAACTGGAATAAAAAGAAAAACAGCTTTCCCTTCACTAAGCCCTGGGTGCCAGGAATTGCTATTTTTCACCATGTGGTCTTTTTAGATCATCTTTAGACCCTCATCTAAGATCATTACCCTCATGAGCACTTTTTGCTTAAAAAAGGGAGGTGAGGAGGAGAAAAAACAAGGAAACCCAGGCACTGTTGAAGAAGACTGCTTCTTCACAGTGGCGATGCTCTGCTAAGTCATTGTGCTAAGCACGCTGCCGCCGGGAACTCAGGAGCGGGATTTCTGCCTCTCTACAGCCTTCAGACACACGCTGCACACAGGCAGATGGGCATTTATTTTGGAGACACACTGACATGTGTTTGGATGCGGACACATGGATAGTGAAAGAAGCGCAGCTTGATGACATGTGGCTTTGCCACGATGAGGATACCCTCTTCTTCCTTACAAGTATATTTCTAGCGTATTCACTGAAAACCTCTAGAAAAACCAATCTAAAACACCGTATCACAGGCATTCAATAAGGAGCACTTTTATTCAGTCTTCTCTTTAATAAGCAAATCCCTTATGTTTGTTAACCTGCATTTTAAAAAGTCTATCCATAAGAAACAAACACAGAAGCAAAGCAAACCAAAATAGCCCTGAAAAATGGGAAGGAGATTTAAGGAAGGTCAACGGCGGGCGTGTAGTCGGGGGACGATCAGTTGTACAGAGATGGAATCCTAAACCCATACGAGTTCCTTAAGACCCTGCTCGGTACGGCTAGAAAGAAAACGCACACACACAGCAGCACTCCTGGTGAATTACAAAGGAAAAAAAGGACTGCAAGGTGACACTGTGATAAAGGGCAAGCACATTTTCTTTCTCAGACTGCAATTAGTCTCGGCAGCACTTAACATGACACACCGCTATGCCAGGGAAAGGATTTTCGGTCGTTTAGAAACGTAATTACTTCTGCAAGCATAGCTGCCACTCTCCCCCACACATCGGTGCACTTCCGCGCCTCTCATCTATGCTCATTTATATATGCGCTTCCATGATTAAACCATCCAAGTGTTGGGCGAGCCTACCTGCCCAGCTTTTCTCATCGCACAAAGCAGTCAGGTCCAGCTGGGGAACTTCCGAGACAAAGCTCTCCTGCTGGGCGTCGGCATCTGGAGTCCTCTGCAGTTTGGTGTCAGGTATGCTGGGGTGCTCCTGGATCTTCATTGTGGGGCTCTGCAACAACAGCACAATGTCCCCAAATATCTACTGCTCACCAAAACCCAAAAATGTCTGCAGCAATTCCACTCTGTCAGGATGAAACCTCCCAAGCCAGAGCTGCCGATGCACCCAGCACAGAAATCAAAATCATAGCCTGATGCCCCCTGGACAGTAGCTGGCCACTTGCATGCACAAAGCGACCGTCCATCTGCGCTCCTTTAACTTTTCTTCTGTGAGAAAATGATTTCTGAGGGCTGCTCCTCCTGACAACTGCAGGCAGCTGACAGTCTTGATGATTACTGATTGAGGCCAGGAATGAGGGAGAGCAGTTTGTGTTTCCTTAAAGGAGCATGGCTCTCCGGACTGTAAACAACAGCCATCCGCTGCTGCTGCTGCTGCTGCTACAGCTGTGGAAGCAACATGGTGTCCTCTGCACGCAGACTTCTTTGCCCCTTGGGTAAACAGGCCCGCAAGGCCAGGAGCAGAGAGGCTGGGGACGCGTGTGCTCTCCTGCTGGCCCTGCAGACTGAGATCAATTAAGCGGAGCTCACTGCACATTCCCAGATTTCCTGTGGTTGTTTTCTCCCTGAATGTGGGGAGAACAGACTATTTATGGAGGAGCTCTGGGTATTAAAGCATTGTTGCGCAAATTTAAACAGCACAGAGGTTTGGCGTCTTATCTCAACTAGCAGTAAGAAATACAGACTCTGGAAATGAGCCAGAATTACACAGGGAGCATGACTTATTTTTTATTTTTTACATTAAAAGCCAAGAGATGGTAAGTCAGTGATGCATAATTTATATCTAACGAATATGCAACTGGCACTTGTTTTCCTTCTATTCATCTACTCTGAGTATTAAATTCTCAGCTACGCTTGGTTTTGCTCATTGGTGACAACTATACGCCAGGCTGAAATAGGAAAACCCTTCCCCACAGAGGCTGCTATTTTAGCCAAGTGATTTTATGTTCTAAAAATTGCATCGAAATTAATTTTTTACCTTGACCTTTTGATATCTTGTAAACTCAAACACCGTCACTCTCCCCTTTCATAACCTTATAAACAAAAGTGTTTTTGCTCAAATATATTTCTCAAGTAGCACTTCCCTATACCAAAGATTTTCTTGGCAAATAACTTGAAATTTATTTTAGCAAATATACCATCATTAAATGGAAAAGACAAAAACATCTGGAAGTCATAAATGATTCCATAATGAGAAATGTTCTTATGCTTAAAATAAAGCACTACTGAGATTCCCAGCTACTTTTACTAGCTATTCAACCCACTTTAATATCCCCAGAGGACAGACGGGGCTTTTACTATTACAGTTCCATGAAATGATGCACAAGAACTGGCATTTCTTCACATTTGGGATAAAATGAAGTATCATCAATCAGTTTATGATGAGCTACGGAAGTCAGATAGGAATGCCAAGCAAACCTGAAACTTCAAGGCACTTTAAACATGCTATTGGTCCATTGGAGGAAAAATCTGAGAGTATGCATTTATTCTACAAAAATTATTTGTTCCTTGGGCTGAATCCTAAGTGAACCAGGACTGAGTGACCAAATCTGGTGCTCAGCTTTTTAAAAATGACAGGGTCAATCCAGCGTGTGTGTGTGCATGCCTGTGCACGCGTGTTGGAATCTGCATATAGTGAATCAGCATTTTATTAATTAAGATTTATAACACTGTTACACTCAGAGGCATAAAGAAAGCAAGAATATAGAAGATGTTGCACGTTTGGCACTTTCTTCATGAGGAACATAATACGAGGCTCTGGTGCCGCATAGCAGTGGAACAGACGTGGGTTTGCTCACAGGCAGGCCTGGGTTTGAAGCGTGATGGACATTCCAGCCGGAGCCTGGTGCTCTGGCTGGGCCCCTCACTTCTCTGAGCCTCCATTTCCTGGTTTACATATAAAATGGCCATCACACCAATCTTGCAAAGTTCCTGCAAAGGTCTGAGAGGAGGCACGGAAGGCCTCTAGCGGGGAGCCTCAAGAGACGCAGGAATGGAAGTCGTCAGTCTTTTTGTTATTATCGGCACCATACGGAGATGAGTAAAACATTGCCACATCTCATCTCAAAACGCTGGAGAGAGGAGTGGGGAGTGGCACCCACAATCACAGTCTGAGATGAAATGCGCTACTAGAAGGGTGGAACAGAATTTTAGATGCAGTATAAAAAAAAATCAGAGAAAAGGACCACTTGTGTTCCTGCCAGCAACGGCAATTTAGATTTGGGCGCAGACAGTGTGGGTCAGAGAGGTTGGGAGGAGGGTCAAGTGCAAAGGCAGGCATGACAGCAGGGCACTTTTGGTCACAGCGAGCGAAGAGGTTCCTGGTGGCCAGCCTTGGGGTGCAGCATGCGGGTGGCAGCAGCAAGGATGGGCTGAGCCAGGCCTCGCATGCTGGGCTGAGTTTGGATTTTACCCTGTAGTAGACAATGGAAAGCCACTGAAGGATTTTAAACAGAGTAATAATGGCAAAACACTCCAACATGTTTCCAGGCTAATGCCCTGCAGACGGGAATGGATGCTGGGAGGCCAGGGAGCGACGCTGCGCAGGCAGCCACGCTGCGCAGGCAGCCAGGGTTCTCTCCCAAACCAGTCCCTGGCTCTGCTCCCTGCAGGGCCGGAGTCCTCTCAGGACACTCACGAGTCCTGTAGTGCTTGACAAGACATGTAAAATCCTGAGATGCCACATATATACAAGTTAATGTAAAAATGCATACTTTTATGATTGCTACATCTGAATTAGCACCAATTTCAAAGTAAGAAAATTAAAAGCAGAAAATTTTACATTTTCTTTCTCCAAGATATGTGAACTAAAAAAATATTTTATTTTTGATTTTAGAGAGAGGGCAAGGGAGGGAGAAAGAGGGCGAGAAACATCAATGTGAGAGAGAAACATTGATTGGTTGTCTCCCATATATTAATGAGGGGGCTGAACCCGCAACCCAGGCATGTGCCCTGACTGGGAATCGAACTGGTGACCTTTCTGGTCGCAGGACAATACTCAACCAACTTAGCCACACTGGCTGGGCCATTCAAAACACATGAATTTTTATTTATTCCTTCAACAACATGGTTTTGGGCACCCACTCTATGCTGGGCTCGGGGTGAGACATACAAGCTTCCTGCCTGAGAGAGCTGACATTCCGTGGAACATGTTCAAGTATGTTCAGCGAAGTTCTGAGGACAGTCAACATTGCTGTGATACAACAATGGACTGGCTTATGAACGAGTGAGCTGCCCTTCAGTGTTCCAATAAAGCCTGGGAGCCGGGCATGTGGGAGGAGAGAGTACCAGTCTGGGTAGGACGCTGTAACAGGTAACCTGTGTAAGATTCCACTCGTCTAACAAAGAGAATCAGGTCAAAACTTTACTACTGTATTCAAAAATAATTTGTCACACATTTTATATCTATATAATAGGGCTGTCCATTATATGTCAGGTGCTTGAGATACGAAGATAAAATTTACTGACTTGTTCGTTCAAGAAATAATTTTTGTTCAGTGGACAAAATAAGGTCTCTGTCCTAGTAAATCATACAGAAGGGGAGAGTTAATAAAGAAAAAAATATCAGGGAGCGATATGGACTATGAAGACAAATAAAGCAGGGTAAGGGGGATGGTGGAGGTAGGGCCACGGTCTGCTGCTTCGTCTTGGGTGGTCAGAGAAGTCCTTTCCAATAAGGTGACGCATGAGCAGAGACAGGAAGGAAATGAGTGAGCGAGCCTTCTGTGGATAGAGCATTCCGGGAAGCAGGAAAGCAAGTGTAAGGCCCCGAAGCTGGTCATTTTGTGTCCATTTGAGGACGAGCAAAGAGATCATTGTGTCTGGAGGCAGGGCCACCGCACGTGGTTTTCAGTATGTTGTCTGTACTGCATATGATGGGGTATCGTTCGTGCTAGAGACCTGTGTTACCTTACAGGAGCCTCTGGGCCTCCTGGCTGGTTTCCCGCACCGCAGTGAAGTCCCTCCTACAGGAACCCACGCCAGCTCGCACGGCACTCGCTCACCAGTACCTCCACGTGTCAGCCCCACCGTGCTGTACTTTGACCAAACCCTGAGGTGGCTCTTTCACCTGCCTCCTGCTCTTAGAGGCCTGATTCCCAATTCTGGCTCCTCTGGTCTCTGACCCCACACAGTTCTCGCACCTGCGGCTGCAGAGCGGACTCCTGGTGTGGGCCCAGGGCATATGTGCTCAAGGGACCTAGAATGCTGTTCAGTGGCTGCCCAGGGGCAAGCGTTCAGTAGCTGGAGCACTATACTAGGGAAAACTACTCTTGCGTCAAATATTGGCTTAGTCTGGGTGAGGCACCTCACCAGACGGTTCCCCCCTCTCTACTAGTGCTCATAATATGCACTGCACTTGTCTACTGGCTTGTCTGTTTCTCGTAATAGATAGTTAATGTTAAATGTCAAGGACATTCTCAAATACCAAAATATTTTTGGTTTCAACTTCTGTTGTTTATACATCTCATTGCTTCAGTTAAATCAGAGAGCACATAAAGTCAATTTCACAATTTTCAGCTGAGATGTGACATACCAAGCCCCTGTCAGAATGTTGCGCCATATGAAAACACACTGAATACTCGTATATTGAAATAAAACGGCTGGCTTGCAGGAGAGACAACAGGTTATGGCAGAGAGGGGACAGGTTTTAGAGTCAGAGACGAGTTTAAATGCCAGCTTATTAGCAGTAAGATCTTTAGTGGGTAAACCCCTTTGTACTTTAGCTTGTTTTTTGCTAATACATGAATAAAGTTGTGAAGATTAAATGAAAAACATGTATTCAAACAGCTAGCCCATAGTCACGGTAAAAGGAATGTTATTTGCATTTTTTATACACTATCTTCCTTTCACATTGACTCATTTGGCAAGTGTTTACTGAACACACACTGTGTCCTAGACTCTGGGGTGACAAGAACTAACAAGGCAGTGGGGACAGGAGAACAGAATTGTGCCTGTGAGGTGAGGGATGTTAACTAGACTTGTAGTGGTGATTAGTCACAATACATACAAATACCCAATCATGTTGCATACCTGAAACTGATACAGTGTTATATGGTAACACAGAACTTAGCATGGAAGGGAGACACTGAACATACAAGTGCCAAATGCCACGTGTGCTCTAAAAGAAATACCCAGTATGCTGTCGGGCAGATGATGAGCGTGCTCACCTTGCCTGGGCCTCAGGCGACATTCCTCATTCGGGTCAAGAAACGGTTAACTACGTCTGTCCACCCGGTGTTTAAGACGTGGGCCCGTCTTGCTAGGCTGGGCTTTTTCTCTCCCCAGACTTTATTAATCCTGCTCCTTCTCTGGCTTCAAACAGTTTTTTTTTTTTTCATCCTTTCTCCTTCCCTGCACGGGACATGGATAAGTAGCCTAGCTAACAGCTTACCAGAGCCAGGAATAACAAGATCATAGAGGGCACTGAGTAATGATGTTCACACAAGGAAGGAACCACACACTGTTAATAGAAGGACCACATGGAACCACAAACATTTACTGTTTGGCCTGACAAAAGAGTAAAATTTTCAAAATCCATATGAATTGCAAAGCTTTAGTCGTCTTTTAAGACTGGATGGGATTGGAAGTGAATCTAAACAAATAAAGCTTTTTAGTTTTTCTGGTTCTAATATAACCAATAACACAATCCTAAAGCTTCCATGAAATACAGTGAAGTTAAAATAACAGACTCATCCATTTCATAGACACTTGCTAATGAGTCTTTTGGAATCTATCTCAGACTCTCGCATGGCAAAAAATGTATGCACTTAAGTTCCTGTCATCAATATTCGTTCTCAGTCTTGACTAGAAGCCTACTCTCCTTTTTCTCTCCCCTCTTTTTTGGAAGCAGGATAAGAAAAAAGGAATAGCCTTTTGTTTATTATGAATGTCTTGTTTGTTATCAAAGGTATGCTTCTAAGCTCTCCTAAGCAGTAGGCTTAGAAAGCATAAAGAATGTAGAAATATCTTGAAAGAATTTAACCTTCATTAACCTTATATTACTGACATAAAATAACCTCTCCCAGATGATGTAATATGCTTTTCTGTAGTAAATAATTCTTATATTTTGCTTTTTGACAAAGAGATTAAGTGTAAAGTTACAGTTTTTATAGTATGGATTTTATACCAAAGCATATTTCCAAAATAACTTATAACAATAGAAAATAGCTTATTAGAAGGAATCAAACTGAAGTGTAAGGTATAAGCTCCACTTGAATGGAACTCTGAAAACCTGGATTTTCAGCAATAATTGCTCGAATATAGAAATTGCTAGTTTTAAGGACAATCTCTCTTCCACAGCCTCAGTTCCACTTGTTTTAACAGCCAGATCCTTTCAGTTCTTAATTTAGTTTAAAAATAAACAAAGGAACAAGAACTTTGGATGCTACATGCTCAGGGAACAGTGAGCTAGCTTCTTCCTTTTTTTCTTAATTTATATTTTACTGATTATGCTACAAAAGTTGTCCAATTTTTCCTCCTTTGTCCCCCTCTACTCAGCCCCCCCACTGCCTAAGGCAATCCCCACACCATTGTCCACGTCCGTGGGTCATGCGTATAAGTTCTTTGGCTACTCCATTTCCCATGCTGCACTTTACATCCCCATGGCTATTCTGTAACTACCTATTTGTACTTCTTAATTCCTTCACCTTTTTGCCCACCCCCTGACCTCCCTCCCATCCTGCAACCATCAATACATTCTCTGTATCTATGATGCTGTTTCTGTTCGGTTTGTTTGCTCATTTCGTATTTTAGGTTTAATTGTTAATAGAAATGTATTTATTGCTATTTTATTGTTCATATTTGTCTCCTCCTCCTCCTTCTTCTTTCTTCTCCTTCTTCAGGAAGACCCTTTAACATTTCATATAATACTGGTTTGGTGGTGATGAACTCCTTTAGCTCTTTCTTGTCTGGGAGCTCTTTATTTGCCCTTCGATTCTAAATGATAGCTTTGCTGGGTAGAGTAATCTTGGTTGTAGATCCCTGCTTTTCATGGCTTTGAATACTTCTGGCCAGTCTCTTCTTGCCTACAAAGTTTGAGAAATCAGCCAACAGTCTTACGGGAGGTTCCCTGTAGGTAACTGCTTTCTCTTGCTGCTTTTATGATTCTTTGTCTTTAACCTTTGGCATTTTAATTATGATGTGTCTTGATGTGGGCCTCTTTGGGTTTATCTTGTTTGGGACTCTCTGTGCTTCCTAGACTTATGCCTATTTCCTTCACCAAATTAGGGAAGTTTTCTGTCATTATTTTTTCAAATAGGTTTTCAATTTCTTGCTATTTCTCTTCTCCTTCCAGCACCCCCATGATGCAAATGTTGAAGTTGTCCCAGAGGCTCCTTACTCTGTCCTCAATTTTTTTGGATTTTTTTTCTTCTTCTTGCTATTCTGATTGGGTGTTTTTTGCTTTCTTATATTCCAAATTGCTGAGTTAATTCTCGGCTTAATCTACTCTACTGTGGGCTCCCTATAAATTGTTCTTCATTTCAGTTACCATGTATCCTTCATTTCTGACTGGTTCTTTTGTATGGTTTCCATGACCTTTTTTATACTGTTGAAGTTCTCTCTGAGTTCATGTGCTCTTCTAAGTTCCTTGAGCATCCTTATAATCAGTGTTTTGAACTCTGCATCTAGTAGCTTGCTTGTCTCCATTTTGATTAGTTCTTTTTCTGGAGTTTTGTTTTGTTCTTTCATTTGGGCCATATTTTGTTGTCTTCTCACTTTGGCAGCCTCTCTCCTTGTTTCTATGTATCAGGTCCAGCTGCTTTGACTCCATGTCTTTAGTGTGGCCCAAAGTAGTAGGTGTCCTGTAGGGTCCAGTGGCACGTCCTCCCCTATCACTCAAGCTGGGTACTCGAGGTGCACCCATTGTGTGGGCTGAGTACACCCTCCTCTTGTAGTTGAGCCATGACAGCTGTTGGCATGTCAGTGGGAGGGATTATCCAGGCTGATGTGCTGCAAGGATTGGGTGTGATCACTGACCAACAACCTCTGACCACTGTGGAGGATCAGTTGTGCAGAGGCCCACTCCACAGAGCAGGACTTACTTCAGCAGGGCTGTGGTGCTCACTGACTCCACCCCTTGAGTATGATACTTGTGGAGGTGGTTGGGTGGTAGTGCTCTGACACGGTCTGTAGCTGTCCACTGGGTGTGCAGGATCTGGGGCTTCCTGGGATGTGTAGGCCAAAGTCAGCCACCACCTGTGTTCTGTCTGGGGCTACTTGGCATAAGCTACAAAGCAATCTGTAGAAGGCTGTTACTTGGGCTGGGCTTGGAGGTGTCCCAGAGTGGCCAAACTGTGAACCAAGGCAAACTGCTGGGGCTATTCATATGAGGGATGTGGCTTGCTGAGACCCGATGCTGCTCGTTTGAGAGGGTTAAAAAAAAATCTGAGATATGAGCTAAGACAAGCCGTTCATATGGAAAAGCCACTGGAAACAGCTTGTGTGGGCCCAAAAGTTGGGTGTTGTAGGGCCTCAGGAAATCATCAGGGTGGGGCAAACAGTGTGAGTCAGGTTGATGGAGACTCAGATATGGCACTTACCTGCTGGCTCTGTGAGTGGGGGGAAGGCTCAGAAAAGGAACAATGGCCTCTGCCAGTGTTTCTGTAAGGGAGAAAGCTGTCCCCCAGCTCTCGCCTTGATGCCAGACACTTCAGTTGCTCCCTGTATGCCTCTGGCACCTTTCAAACATCTGCTCTGGCGCTGGAGCTCAGAAGAAGTGAGTCTGAGTAAGTTTGTGTGCGAGGGCTCTGTAAGAGGAACTGCCTGGGAACCCAGCAGTTATTGTGTTCCACAGCTCCATTCTACCTGTTTTAACGCTAGAAGTAATGGAGACTTATCTTCATGGTACTGGAATCCCTGGGGTGGGACCCCTTGTTCCCGAAGTATGTCTCCCAATTTTTATCCGCCACACATGGGTGTGAGGTCAGCTCATTCCATGTCTCTGCTCTTCCTACCAATCTTGATGTAGTTTCTTCTTTAATTTCATAGTCATAGGACTTTTATTCGGCTTGATTTCTGGCAGTTCGGAATAGTGGTTTTTCTGTAGTTTAGCTGCAATTTGGAGGTGGTTGTGCCAGGAATCATGTTTACCTAGCCACCATCTTAACTTTCCTAGGTTGTCCCTGTGCTATATCATTTTATACTGCCCAGAACATATTTTATTAAAATGAGCACCTTTCTAAATACCCAAAGAAATCATACTTTAGGTTTTGGCATTCTGAAGTAACTCTAACTTTGTGTTTCACTATCGATATGTCAGATTTTAATACAAATCATTTAAACTGAGATAAAATGAAAAATGGAGAACTCTCACTCACCATCTGAGATCACAGCAGACTCACTTTTTGCATAAGATTAGTACCATAATCATAAGAAATTAAAAAGATGTGCAACAAAGGAATAAGCCTATTTTCACTTTTCAACAGTTATTCAAACAAAAACACATTTAACGCTGCAAACTGATTAAAAATTACAGTTGCAGTTGTGTCTGCATTTACCTTTGAGAAGCAGACTCTCAGAAAAGCCTGTCTTTATAGAGCATTGTTTTAAAAATTTTTACTTGTTGATTTTTTAGAGGGGAAGGGAGTGGAAGGAAAAAAGGAGAGGGGAAAAAGCAAAGAAAGGGGGGAGGATGGAGAGAGGGAGAGAGAGAGAGGGAGAGAGGAAAAGAAACATGTATCTGCTGTCCCACACACCCACGCATTCATTGGTTGCTTCTTGTGTCTGTCCCAAATGGTGACGGAACCCATAACGCGGTACACCGGCCTACAAACACCTGAGCTACCCAGCCTGCAGAGCATTGCTGAGGCTGAAGGGTAATGTTCCTCATTCTAATGGAAACACTGGTCAAAATGAGAAAGACAAATCACCTTTCCCTAATAGGTGTCATTTGTTATAGCTTACGTGAATTTGAGAATTTAATAGACAATAATATTAATGAGGATAAAATCTGCCTTAATGGAAAATGAAATTGGAAACATTATCATGTAAATTTTGGCATCTCAGTCTGATACTAAAGGAGACTTGAAATAAAACATTGGCTAAACAGAATTTGAGGAGATGTAACCAAAATCTAGACTTATTTTTGTCTCTGAAATTTGGAAATTATTATGCTATTACCGAAAAAATCCATTAATAACTTCAGTTGTAGAATAAGTTCTAGAAAGTGCTACATACATTAAATGGTAAACAAGTACAATGCACTCGAAACAAGAAAAGAGATTTCAAAATGTACGATGGATCTTTTCACAGCCCTTCATTAATAATAAAATATTTCCTTCAGTGAAAGAAGTACATGCCTTCACGAGTGGAAACTCGATCCCACATCTTGTGGAGTGATGTCTTTTTTCCTCCGCTGGTGCAGTTGTAAAAGAAAGATGATATGGAAAGCTAAGTCTAGGTTTTAACTCACTACCTAATTTCACCTCCTAGCTGAAATTATTATGATGACAATGCTTATTAATAGCGAGCGCTGAAGGGGTGCCGGCAGCGGTCTGAGCACATGTGAAAACAGCTCTGGGCACACGGAGGAAGGATTTGAGATTCCTTCCCCACGATTCGGCTACGGCCACGGGAGCCAGCCACAAACGTACCAAGGCAAATTGAGTTCTGAATTAAGTTTGGGTGCCAGCTGGAATTTATGAGTTAATGTTATGAAGTTCAACCACAAAGGCTGCCTTGTACCCTTTTATCTCATAAAAGATAATAGGCATAAAAGGGAAGAACTGAGAAGACCTCTCTCGGAGGCTGGCAAAGCAATTTTCTTTAAAATAAAGTTCAATGGCATGGTAAGTAGGTGCTTGCTGTGAAGAGAGGAAGAGAGCAGAGAAAGGACAAAAGCAGGAGGAAAATAAAACAACGCTATCGTGCTCTGAAAAAAGGTGCTTAGGGACGAGAAAAGCACGTCAGCTTGTTTCCTGGGTCCCACGGAAGGCAGCTTAAAGGAGTTGGAAATAAGAGATGAATGAAGTGGCTCAGAGGCTGAATCTGGCTGAGTCAGTGAAGAAGTATACGTGACGAGAATTGAACAGAGAAAATATGAGGAGTCCATAGGTAGGGAGGGGGACGGCCATTAATTTCCAGCAATTTATGCCAACTCTTACATGAATGTGCGTTTTTCTAAGAAGGGGGTCCACAGCTTTCAGATTTGTAAGCAGCTAGGTTATAAAACTCTGTGGAGGAAGTGGCTGCAGCTGTTATTAAGTCCCGGTTCCTAGAACAGTACCTGTACCGGGTAGGACTCAATATATGGTAAGTTCTCGAATTACTCCTTGAGCGAATTAGGTCAGTGCCAAACAGAGATCAGGAGTCAGGGTTAGAGGGAGAGTTCTATGTGTAATTAATATATCAAGAGTCAGACTCCAAGAATAGGTTGAGAAAAACTTTAATTCTTGCCAAAAAGAAAACATAAGAATGATGGTGAGGCTGGAAGCATGAGGCAGTGGTGGATGAGTTACACACATGAATGAGAAACGAAGCGGAGCCAGAGTTGAGGGCCAAGAAACCAAATACTTGGGTCAGCAGGGTGCTGCCCTCGGGAGACAACGGGGAAGCCAGGCAAGGACCAGAAACTGAAGGCATACACAACGTTAGGGAGTCATATATTTTCTACCCTGTTTATTTAAAATGAGACACAAAACTCAGGAACTGAATTGGACTTAATCTCTCAAACTGACTTTATGCTAATTTGAAAGTTAATGAGATAATCCCTGTGAGAGAGCCAATGAAACTCACTGTTATTTCACTTAAAAATGCATAAAATCGCGGAAATCAAACCAGTAGATTTGTTTTTGTTGTTATTTTATTTTATGGAAAACCTAAAGACAAATCTCCATGCTATTGAAACTTATCTGTGCAAGTAAAATAAAAGCATTGAAAAGCAAAAGAATAGAGTTCAGCTGATTCTCACGTAATCTTTGTCTGGGTATTTACCTTTCTAACCAATCACAGCCCTGCCCCTTAATCTCATTATCCCTGCTGATAATGGGATACTAATGATACTTCACTCTACTCTCAGGAGTACAGGGCCAGTCCAGTCACACTCACAGTCTCAACGTTGGCCACTCACCTCAAAATGCTGGGTGTGTCCACTGTCTTTTTCACTTTCTTTGCTATAAACAACAACAAAATAACATAAAATGTCAATGTGTTTGATAACAATGCTTTTCATCCACTGAAATTATGATTTACGTGATCTTAAAAGTAAGCTCAGTAGCTCTAAATAAAATTCTTATACAACCCAAAACAAAACAAAACACAAAAGTAATCTGTTAACACAAACATGAACATGGTATTTGTCTTTTATTAGCACCAGGATAGATTTTTTATTCTAAGTATTTTTCTTGCTATAAAATGCTGTTGGTAAAAATGTAGTCTATTAATTCTATTCTTTTTAGCTCTTATAATGTACATTGCATTAAGTGAAAAAAATCTATTCATACTGTCATAAACCATGTGAGGAGAAAATTCTAAAATTACCTGTCATCGGACATCAGTTCAACATCAGGTCGAGCCCTCTCACAAGATGGTGTGGAATTGAGATGTTCCATGTTCTGTAACAAAACAGATCATTGGTTGATCAATACGAATGGTAAGAAATATGCAACAGCAGACTTTCCCTTCTTCAAAACAGAAAAATCAGGTAATATGCAGATGTGAATAATTCCAGTCCTCCTATTTCTATGTTTGTTAAAACCAGTACAATCATGACTGTTTATTATACACTGCTTGCAAAAAAGTATATGTTAAACTTTATCATTCCTTTAACAAAGATATCTGGCAGCATCATAGAAATGGCCATTGTACTCTATGATGTCCTGTTAGGTAGTATCCACATTTTATAGCTAAACAGAGTAAAACCAAGATGGCCAGAATATGAGGGTAGCATTAGAACTAGAACTGAGAAATCTGACCTTGAATCTAATCAGAAGCTGATGTAACATTCACTGCTTATTTAACAACGTTGCAGTTTGTATTGCTAATATGCTTTGGGTAATACATACCTAAGCTATAAAATATCCTGAAAAGAAGTGGGATTAATTTAAGAACCTTTCTGCAACATTTAATATTAATCTTTATATTTGCTAAAATGAAAAAAATGCAAATGAAAAACTTACTTTGAATAGCATGTATTTCATGCTGACCAAGAGGGCTTAATGCTTATCAGGAGGCATATCTGCAAGATTTTTTGGCTGCCTCTGTGAATACCAGGCAATGCTTTCTACATACAGTTCAGATGACTAAGCGCAGAATAAGTAAGCGATTCCCACGAAGGAAGATTACAAATAAGCAAACAAGAGCCTTTTTTTTTTTTTTTTGACATTCAGTAGACTCAAAAACAGCTGATTTGGAGATGTGGACATGAATA
The DNA here is from genome assembly GCA_004026765.1 of Micronycteris hirsuta. Taxonomy (NCBI): domain Eukaryota; kingdom Metazoa; phylum Chordata; class Mammalia; order Chiroptera; family Phyllostomidae; genus Micronycteris; species Micronycteris hirsuta. Next base: position 60,706 of record PVJI01010004.1, read on the forward strand.
CCACTGAACTCAAAGATTTCTATCTGCATTAAAAGTATATTAACCATGCCCTGGCCGGTGTGGCTCAGTTGGTTGGAGCATCATGCCCTATACCAAAAGGCTGCGGGTTTGATACCCAATTAGGGCACATACCTGGGCTGTGGATTTGATCCCTAGGTGAGGAGCCTATGAGAGGCAACCAATTGATGTTTTTCTTTCTCTCTTTTCCTCACCCCCCTCTCTAAAAGCAATGATAAAATGTCCTCAAGTGAAGATAAAAAAAAAAAAGGACATTAAACACAATTTATCTACTCTGTATCATTGAAAAAATGAACACATATTGAAGCGACCTGTGTTCATGTACATATTTATAACCTCTCATTGTGAAAAACCCTTTACAAAGTAAATCTGATTATGGGTCACAGTAATCCCACGAAACCCACGTATATAAAAATCTCTAAAAAATAAACATATAAGTAGAGTAGAAAAAAACTTTGGCTTGGAAGATGGATAAATTATTTGTCATTTATGTTGGTTTGAAATTCTAGAATTTCTCAGTTTAAAATGTAGGCTGCATCAAAGAACAGAAACAAAGGGAGACGGCATAATCTAACTTACACTGGCGGCTTCATTATTTACCAATGGTATGACTTTACTTGACCCTCAGTTTGCTCATACAGAGAATGGAGATGGTGACAATACTTAACATAGCGTGGTCATGAGAATTAAAATTAGACTAATATGTGTAAAGCACCAGAATAATAACTGGTACATTTAATAAATATTAGTTGTTATTACTGACAACATTATTTCTAAAACCATGAAATCCTCAAGGACAATATTTTACTACTATTTGTTCATAGGTAAGACGATGTCCCAGGAACTGAAAAGACCATGTCTGCTACTGAACTCTGATTTATATGCTAATTCATGGTTAGGTAATTTTAGAATAAACCTGAGAAATTAAAAAATTATGACAAGTATATTCACATTTATATACCTCTGAAGTTTAAGTTAGAAGAGGCCTCTTTAAAATGGCTCTCTTTAAACCAAAGCAGAATTGCTCTTATTACCTGAATGTGATCCTCCTGATAAAAAGCGACATGCCTGTGACAAAGAACCTTTGTTCCCATTGGGAATCTTCAATAGGTTATCAAAGCCTTTAGTGTAAGATCTAGTGCAATCCTATCAGGTTTTCCTACAGTTCTGAAACATGAATTCTTAAGCAAGCACAACCAGTTCCCTTCCCACCATTTTTTAAAAAAATTATTTTATTGTTGTTCAATTACAGTTGTCCGCATTTACCCTCCCCCCACCCCACCCCAGGCAAACCCACCTCCGTCCCTTGCTTCCCCCCTCCCCCTTGGTTTTGTCCATGTGTCCTTTATAGCAGTTCCTGAATACCCTTTTCCCCCTTCTCCCCTTCCCCCTCCCCTCTGGTTACTGCCAGAATGTTCTAAACTTCAATGTCTCTGGTTATAATTTGTTTCTCTGGTTGTATTTTGCTTGCTTACCTCAGAAGCGTCTTGGCTGTGACTGATCTGAATTCCCCGGAAGCTGATCTGGCCTCGGTGCCTTCGCTCCTGAGTCCTCATATGAAACTTTTTAACACTTCATATAGTAGAGGCTGCATGATGATGTACTCCTTGAACTTGACCTTATCTGAGAAGCACTTTATCTGCCCTTCCATTCTAAATGAAAGTTTTGCTGGATAGATTATTCTTGGTTGTAGTCCCTTGCTTTTCATGATTTGAAATATCTCTCTCCAGCCTCTTCTTGCTTGGAAGGTCTCCTTTGAGAAATCCGCTGACAGTCTTATGGGGATTCCTTTGTAGGTAACTGTCTCTTTTTCTCTTGCTGCTTGTAAGATTCTTTCCTTATTCTTGA
>PVJI01010005.1:0-62531 GCA_004026765.1 Micronycteris hirsuta
TTTCCATTAGCTTTCCTGTAGCATTCTGGAGGGGAACATTTGCTTGTTATGCAGTGGACAGAATGACCAGCCAGCCATCCTCATTTATTTGGTGCTGAGGGATTTGCCAGGATCCAGGGCATTCAGTGTTCAAACCGGTGCAGTCAAAGGCAAACCGGGATGGTTCATCATCTCCATGGGCCAGGCCCTGGGCCAGATGCATGGGGAAAACCAAAGGGACCTTGTCTTCCCTCCATGGAGTTTGCATTCTAAATAATCAATCACATAATTGATATGGGAGCTTGGCACAGAGGACTCAACCTCAGGGAACAAGGAAGCCAGCCATCTTGAGAAGGACTGATATTTCGCTTGAGAGCTGAGGTTGAGACTGGGTTTAGCTAGTCCTAGGACTAGACTGGAGCGAAGGTGTGGGAGAACCTTCAAGAGAGCGCGGAGGTGGGGAGAACTGCATGAGAGCAACGCCAAAAGCAGGAGAGCCTGGTATGCTCCCTGAACTGGGAAGACAGGGGTGGCCAAAGTCAAGACAACGACATGGGGAAGGAACATGAGCCAAGCTGATGGGTTGGGCGGGCAGGACCAGATCAGGCATTGCCCTGGACTCTGTTCTAGGGCCAGTGAGCAGGCACTGAAGAGGCTGTGTGATTTTGGCTTTTGCATGCGGGTTAAAGTGGACTTCAGGGTTAAGAATGAGGACTTAAGAGGGAAGATAGGAGGTGTTAGGAAGAAGTTTTAGAAGTTGTTCCCTAGCCCTGGATAATGACTGTGGAGGAGGAAAGAAGTAGGAAAAAGAGACCTTAGAGTTTAGAACTAAGAGAATGTAATGAATGCATGCATTTGTCAGATGGCACAGAACACCCACTATGCTCCTAGTGCCTGTCCATGCGAACCCGCAGGCATCGCCCTCACCCAGGTCTATGTTTTCTCCCCACTCTGCCACTCACAGGCCCCTCCTCCACATCCTAAAGAAAGTCATACCTGAGAATGTCTATGGCTTCTCTGTCCACCACAGCGGCCACTAGCCACATGTAGCCATTTCAATTAAACCAATGGAAAATACAATTAAAAATTCATTTTCTCAGTCCCAATGGCCACATTTCAAGTGCTCGGTAGCTTCCTGTGGCTAGTGGCTGCCATATTGAACACAGCAGAATTACAGAACATTTCTATCATCACAGACAGTGCTATGGGGCACCAGTGGTATTGGGTGACCCTCCCAGCACCAGCATATCCAAGAGGGGACAGGAGTCTCTGAATCTGTAAACCAAACAGAGCCCCCTTCTGTCCTCACGTGAGACTTTAGCTGCCAAAACACCCCAAAGGGGTACTTGAGGTCTGAAAGTCCCAGGCGCCTTGTCGGCCTCCTTTCCTCACGGGGCTCTGTGAGCTGGCTGGATCCCGGCTCTTCTGTCTCTCCTCAGCTCAGTGACCGTGACTATTCCTAGCTGCAGACGAGGTCCCTGGTGGGGAGAAAGGAGCCATCCTCCACCTGCAGCAGCAGGTAGGGAAATTCTGCCACAGACTCGCACTGAGGCTCTGGGAGGGTTCAATGTGTTCGTATTAGCTGTATTAGTTTCCTATAGGTACTGAAGCAAATGATCATAAACTTTGTGGCTTAAAGCAGGGCAGATTTATTTTCCTGCAGTTCTGGAGTTCAGAAGTCCTAAATGGGTCGTCAGGGCTGCATTCCTCCTCGAATCTAGGGGAGAATTCATTCCCTTGCCTTGTCCTTCTTGTAGAGGCCTCCTGCATTCATTCCTTGACTCAGCGCCCCTCCTCACACTCCGAGCCAGCAGCGGAGCGTCCCCCAACCTCCCTCTCACGCTCTGGCCTCTGCTTTCATCATCACGTCTCCTTCGCTGACCCTGACCTTCCCGCCTCCCTTTTATAGGGGCCTTGTGGTGACAGTGGGCCCACCCGGATAGTCCAGGATCCTCTCCCCACCTCAGTATCTTTACTTGAATCACATCTGCAAAACTCTTGACGGGGTAAGGTAGCACATTCACAGGTTCTGCGCGGAATGTGGGTATCTTCGAAGCACGGGCATTAGTCTGGGATCACACCAGCCCAGGAGGCAGCGACTCCCTACAACTCTTTTTCACCTGGCCACACTCACTTTAGTGCCTAATGTTCCCCTCCCTGCACACACTCACACCCTCTATTGCTTTCATCTTTTAGGTATCGGGAGGACACACACAGAGACCTCAAGCAGCTAGTTTTATGGAATTGCATTTTATTCTGTAACTACAGGGAAAGGAGGTAGGTGTTCCCTTCTCATAAAAAGGAAATATTCTGTATATATGCTACTTGGTACCTTGATTTTTTTTTTTTCACTTAAATTTATTGGAGCTAAGAATCTACCAACTCCTAGAAATCATATTTTTCTTTGCTTTGGCTGCTGTTTCTTCATGATGTGAGCATCCCGTAGTTTAGTGAACTGATTCCCTGTTGATAGCCATTTGTGTTGTTTCTAACCCTTCGATGTTGTCAATAGGCCGCAGTGGGCGCACTCACTGTTTGGGGCTGATCTCAGTCTATTACTAACTGATGTGGCTGGACCAGCCCTTGTGGGTGTGATCATGAGTGCAAGGCGCCTTTCACCAGTAACCGCCAGGAAACTGAAAAAGATACAGGTTCATTGCTCACAAGACCCAAAAAGCACAGCTTGGGCCCCACAGGGAGGTCACAGGCAGAGAGAATGCGTGGGTCTGGGGTTCTGCTTTTATTGGGGTATAGGGTAGGGGCCTAAGGTTTCATGGGTTCCCTCTTTATCGGTGAATTTAAAAAATAAAAACAGGAATTTAAAGTGCAGGAAGAGAACACACACGGGTAGTTCCAAGGGTCAGTATTGAAATCCAACAAGATCTCTAAAATAAAGAGGCTCAGTGGCGGAGCCAGCCTGGACTCTATCTAGTCCTGAGACTGCCGGATATGTTTATGAGAGGTAGCTGTGTTTGAATTCGATGCCTCTTTGAAATGGCTGTTGTCCGGGCAATCAGAGCTTAAGTCGGGTACTCACATTACATGAAAGGGAAAATCAGCAAATGTCAGGGTTCACACTGAACTCACCCGTTCGATGGACAGTGAAAAAGTAACTGTTCCATTTTGCTGGGCATCGACAGATTCCTTCCGGAGGAGCTGTATGCCAGCAGGGGATGAGAGTGCACTTCCGTGCAGCTGTGCCCGTAAAAGAAGTGGTCCACCATGTCTGTGTTGATCCGACTGATAGAACTGGTGTCAGTGCAGCTGCAGTCTGCATCTCTGACTCAGATCATTGGCGTTTCTACCACGGGAATCGGTAGTGGTGGAAACACATTGTACTTTGTTGAGGAGTGAGTGGGACGTGAGGAAAAGAGACAGTGAAAACACTGACTGTGGGGAGTGGGCAAGACTGGGCAGTAACTGGACTTACTAGGATGGACTTATTTCACTACTAAAAATACTGCATTGGGCCTGACTGATGCGTGGGAGAGTTCGGTAGACCGGGAGAGCTTGAAGGGAAGGGTAAACAAGAGACCGTCGGTAGCGAACAGCTCCTGAGGGCAGGCGGCATGGGACACAGAACAAAGCTGTAGAGTCCGGCCTTATAGAGGAAGGTTTAGCTCCTGGTTTGTAACAGAAGACACGGAGGATACCATGTTCAGATTGTCATTTCGGTGGTAAGACAGGAAGGTAGATTCCTCTCATAATGATCACTTTGAGAAGTAGGACGCACGGTCACCTGCTGAAAGTGAGGGTGTGTTCCTTATCTGTTGCTGCTAACCTTAGTCACTTACAACAATGAACATTTCCTGTCTCTTACAGTTTTTGTAGTTCAGCATCTCTTCTCACCTTCAAGGTTCTGGCTCAGGGACTTTCATGATTTCTTAGCTGGCTATCAGCTAGGACTGCAGTCATCTGACGGCTTTGCTGGTGCTGAAGGGTTCACTTCCGACATGGTTCACTCACACGCTGGCATCTTGTGCTGGCTATCGGAGAGCGGCATCAGCTCCTCTCCACGGAGCTTTCTTCACAGGATTGCTTGAGTGTCCTTGCAACATGGCTCCCTCAGAGCAAGCAGCGCAAGAGACCCAGGTGGAAGCTGCCATGCCTGTTAGGACCCAACCTCAGAAGTCACCTCCACGATATTTTATTAGTCACACAGCTCAGCCCTAATTAGATGCAGGTGTGAATATCAGGAGGCTTGAATCACTGTCCATATAGGAAGCTGATTACCATAGGGGGAAAAGGTGAGGATGTGTGAGATTTAAAGAGATTGGAGAAGATTTGATGTGTAGGAAGCTCCATCAACTTTACAGGATTGTCCTGCAGGATTGAAGGCCCCTTTCATGTTGGTGACCATGTTTATCTAGTGGTGACAGTAGTTCAGCTCTCCTGCAGGCTGGTCTGCCCCAGTGCTGCCACAGAGCAGCAGGCGATGGCCGTCACCTGGTGGGAGTGCTGCTGGAGCGCTGTGAAGGGGGGTGAGGACATTTGTGGAAATGAGGGACATTGTAATCCAAGCTGGGTACACAGGACATGAGGAGAGAGGCTACTGGTAAGTAGCAAGAAAGTAGGATAGTAGGTGGACTGTTCTTTATGTGGTAGAAGAATACATGTAGTGAAAGAAAAAAGGGCTGAACAGAGTAGAAGTTTGGGAGGTTTTGCTCAAAGAGAGGGAGATTTCCGAACTGCTGTTCCGGACAGTGAAACAGTGTTGGGAGATGACTAAGCTGGAGATGGTGCCCAAGGAAGTGTGTGGCCAAGGTGGAGTGAGGCAGACTCATAGCACAGTGAGGTCTGACATCATCGGAGTAGTGAGGTGGGACCAAAGTCTCAAATGAATAGGGATTGAAGTTGGGGCCGTGATTGTGACAACCACGTGGATGGGAAGAATATGCCCTGAGACTTAGTGAAGCTGAGGATGTGAAATGGGGTGGAGCCGTAGTAATATATTGATCATACCGTGGTGGACAGAGACCAGTTTCGCCATCACATGCTCTGGGTCCATCACCTGTTAGGCAAAATAAAGGCCTGATAACATAGACATTGCATTTTGCAGGAGGACATGATGGGCAGGCTAAGGTAGAGTTGTCCTCGGTAACCCGGAGAAGAAGAGAGGCTATGAATCTTCGTTATTTTCTCATTTATTCCAGAGAGCACTGTGGAGTCCGTGGAGGAGCTCCCTGGTTCTCCCACTGCCCTGTGTTTCGGCAGAATTTACCATCTGAATCATAGGATCATGGCCGTGGTTCTGTTCCCCACTTGTGGTAAGTCGTGGGGTCCTACAGGCTCTCAGAGTCCAGGTGTTAAAAGCCCCTGCACCACAGAGCAGGGAGGGGGAGGGGGCTGAGCAGATGAGGCAGGAGTGGAGCCCAGGGGTCACTGGTACCTAATTTGGTCTGGGGTATTTGGGACTTTAGTGGTTTGACTGTCCGGGGAGATGTCACCTGTATAGTAAATGTGCTAGAGTTTTTGAATTTTACCTCTAATTATTTTTACCGACTTGACAAAATAATAATGATGTCCCTTGGATTTTCAGTTTCCTCATCTGTGAAATGGGAACAATCTCTTCCTCAAGTGCACTATGACTCTTGAGCCCTGTTTTCTGGCCCTGATGAGACAGGGCCCTGCGCTGGTGTCTTAATGAACACATGGGTGTGTGGGGGGTGTTTGCTCTCGGGGAGGGGGGATTTGTGAGTGCTGGGTTCTTGTGACTCACTTATGACTCATTCCTTCTTCTCCAGTTCAGGCTTCCCCGTACCCAGCATCTCCTCAAAAGGGCTGCACAGAGGAAGAAGGGTTTGTTCATGGCTTCCTGACGGGTTGCTTACCGGTGAGTCAGATTTTCCTTTTTCCAAATCATTACTTTGTTTGGCCAAAACCTGAACTTGTTACCTTTCAATGACCTGCAGCCTCACAGCCAGGCCAGGTCTGAGGGGTTGCCCGCACAAGGTCAGTGGACGTCAGTATTTACTACATTGCAAAGTTTCCTACAGGGTCACTGTCTGCATCATGCTCTGCTGATAGTTTTTAAGGGGACGCTAAGGAAAGACATGACTGCTTCCTAAACTCAGGGAATTGATGGTGGCCATTAGGGAATCATTTATACATTTACCAAGTATTGCCTGATTTCTGCAACGTCCCAGGCCTATCCTCAACCTTCGAGGTTAAGGGCCGAACCCAGAAGCAAATGAGAGTTGAGCCCAGAACTCCGATGTACAAAGTACAGCTTCTGCGTTGGATTCCCTGCCCCCACTCTTGCCATCCTTGGCCCTTTTCCCGTGTGGCCTCAGTGGGGGTGGTCCTTGGCTAAGCCTTCATGATTTTGATGGTTTTAGGACATGGTGACCTTTGAGGATGTGTGTGTAGAGTTTACCCAGGAAGAATGGGCACTGCTGGACCCTTCTCAAAAAGCACTGTACAAAGATGTGATGCTGGAGAACCGCAGGAACCTGGCGTCGCTCGGTAAGCCTGCCGTCATTCCTGCATTTATTTCATGACTCGGGTAACAAGTCTTTCCTCCTTTCTTTGTTTTTCGAAGTGAAGTAGCATTCATATAACATAAAATGTACTATCCTAACCATTTCAGAGTGTACAACTCAGTGGCTTTGGTGTGTTCACCGTGTTGTGCAGCCGTCGGTTTCAGAACATTGTCATCACCATTAAGTCATCGATTCCCCTCACATTCCCCACTCCCTCCCAATGCCCGCAACCACTCGTTTGCTTTCTGTCTCTGGATTTGCCTGTTTAGAACAGTTCATATTATTGGATCATAAAACATGTGATCTCTTGTGTCTGACTTATCTCAGGCAGCATCATATATAAAGGATGAGCTGTGTTATAGAATGTATCTCAGTTCTTTATTCCTTTTCAGACTGAATCTTCATTTTATGAATATACCCCTTTTTGCTTACCCATTCAATGGTTGATAAACACTTGGGTTGTCTCCACATACAGGCTGTTATAAATAATGCTGCTCTGCGTTTTTGTATACAAGTTTTACTTAAACCTATACTTTTAGTTCTCTTGGGTATTTATCTAGGAATGGGATGCTGGGATCCATATATTACCATGCTTTTAAGAAACGGCCAGCCGTTTTGCCCAGCATCTTCACCATTGTGTGATGGAGGGTTCAGATTCCTCCCCAACTTCCCCAGCATTTGTTTTTTGAGTATAGCCATTCTCGTGGGTATAAGTGCTATCTCGTGGTTTTGATTTGCATTTTCATCATGACTAATCACCTTGAGCATTTTCATGTGTACTTGTTGACTATTTATATATCTTCTTTGGAGAAATGTCTGTTTAAGTCCTTTGTCAATTTTTTAATTCAGTCGTTTATCTTTTTGTTCTTGGGTTATAAAAATTAATTATATATTCTGAATATACCTTTATTCAAAATATGATTTGGAAATAATTTCTCCCATTCTGTGGTGTCTTTCCATTTTCTTTTTTTAATTTAATTTGTTAAGTTTAAGTGTAGTTGGTATACAGTATTGTGTTGGTTGTATTAATTTCAGGTGTATGGTGTAATGATACGACATTTCTATAGCTTGCAATGTGGTCACCCCACTAATTCTAGTAATCATCTGTCACCGTGCAAACCTATCACAATATTACTGACTACTGCCCTTTTTTACCTTCCCCCACCCCCTCCGTTCTGGTAACCATCCCTTTGGTCTGTTTCTATGAGTCTATTTTTGTTTTGTTTGTTTGTTCCTTTGTTTTGTTTTTTAGATTCCACATATAAGTGTAACCATACAATATTTTTCTTCCTCTGCCTGATTTATTTAATTTAGCAAAATACCTCCTAGATCCATCCATGTTGTCACAAATGGCAAGATTCCACTCTTCTTTATTGCTGCGTAATATTCCATTGTACATATGTACCTCATCTTCATTATTCATTCTCTATTGATGTACACCTAGGTTGCTTCCATATCTTGGCTATTGTAAATAATGCTGTAATAAACGTAAGGGTGCATATGTCTTTTCAAATTCATGTTTTTGTTTTCTTTGGATAAATACCCAGAAGTGGAATTTCTGGGTTTTATGGTATATCTACATTTAGTTTTTTGAGGAGTCTCCATACTGTTGTCCATAGGAGCTGCATCAGTTTGCAGTCCCACCAAGTGCACAAGGTTCCCTTTTATCCACATCCTCGCCAGCACTTGTTGATTTATTGATGATGGCCATTCTGACAGGTATGACCTGATGTCTCGTTGTGGTTTTAATTTGTATTTCTCTGATGATTCGTGATGTTGAGCATCTTTTCATATGTCTATTGGCCATTTGTATGTCCTAGGAGGAGAAGTGCCTATTTAAGTCCTTTGCCCATTTTTTAATTGGATTGTTTGGCTTTTTTGGTGTTGGGTTGTATGAGTTGTTTATGAATTTTGGATCTTAACCCCTTACCAGGTGTCTCATTGATGAAGATGTTCTCCCATTTGGTGGATTGTCTTTTCATCTGTTGATGGTTTCCTTTGCTGTGGAAAAATTTTTTAGTTTGGCATAGTCCTACTTATTTATTTATTTTTGTTTTGTTTCCTTTTCCCAAGGAGATATATCAGGAAAAAAATATTGCTATGAAAAATGTCTGAAATTTTATTGCCTATGTTTTCTCCTAAAATTTTTATGGTTTCATGGCTTACATATAAATATTTTTTGAGTTTATCATTATGTATAGTATAAGAAGGTGGTCTAGTTTCATTTTTTTTGCATGTATTTGTCCAATTTTCCCAACACCATTTATTGAATACACTGTCTTTACCCCATTGTATGTTTTTGTCTCCTTTGCCAAATATTAATTGACCATATAGGTGTTGACTTATTTCTGGGCTCTCTATTCTGTTCCATTTATCTGTGTGTCTGTTTTTATATCAGTGCCATGCTGTTTTGACTACTATATAGTCTTGTAGTGTAGTTTGATATCAGGTATCATGGTACCTGTAACTTTGTTCTTTCTCAAGATTGCTGTGGCTATTTGGGGTCTTTTGTGGTTCCGTATAAATTCTTGGATTATTTGTTGTAGTTCTGTGAAGTATGCCATTGGTATTTTGATAGGAATTGTGTTGAATCTATGGGTTGCTTTAGGTAGCATGGACATTTTAACTATTCTTTCTATCCATGAGAATGGTGTATGCTTCCATTTATTTATATCTTCCTCAATTTCTCCCTTTAGTGTCTTACAGTTTTCTTGGCACAGGTCTTTTGCCTCTTTGGTTAAATTTATTCCTAAGTATTGTTTTTTGGTGCAATTGTAAGTGAGACTATTTTCTTAGTTTCCCTTTCTGATTGTCCATTATTGGAGAATAAAAATGCGACTGGTTTCTGGATATTTATTTTGTATCCTGCTACTTCAGTGAATCCATTTATCAGTTCTAGTAGTTTTTTGGTAGAATTTTTAGAGTTCTCTATATACAGTATTATGTCATCTTCAGATGATGACAGCTTTCCTTCTTCCTTTGCAATGTGGATGCCTTTTCTTTCTTCTTATCTGATTGCTATGGCTAGGACTTCCAGTACTGTGTTAAACAAGGGTGGTTAAAGCAGACATCCCTTCGTACATGGTTTCCTTTAGGTCTTTAACCATATTTAAAATAATTTAAATTTCTTGCCTAGTAAGTTTAATATTTAGGTTTCCTCAAGGACTGTTTCTAATTTTTTTCCTATAATGGGCCATACATTTGTATCTTTGCCTGCCTCATAATTTCATTTGCTGAAAACTGGACATTTCGAATACTATAATATGGCAATTCTGGAATAATATTTTTCCAGTCCCCAGGGTTTGTTGTTGTTGCTTGTTGTAGTTGGTGTTGTGTATGTGTTTAGTGATGTCTGTGAACTAACTTTACAATGTCTGAATTTGTTGTGTGTGGCCACTGAAAGGGCTCTGCTATGTTAAGAGGTCTCCTTGAATGCCCAGAACAAAAACAAACAAGCAAACAAGCAAAAAACTAGTCTCTGCAGATGGGCTGTGAATTAATAAAAGGGGCTTACACTCTGCCATAGCCTTCCCACCCTGCTTATGTAGAGCCTAAAGGTCAGCCAGAGTTGAAGACTTCCTGTCTTTCCGGGTCTTTTCATGCCTTTTCAGGTCTTTTCGGAGCATGTGCCCAAACTTGAGAATGCATGAAGCTACTATATTAAAATTGACAATGTAAAAAAAGTCCAAAACCTATACAAAATTTTTATAGGAGTTTATTTAAGCAAAACCAAAGACAGTTGCCAGGAATCAAGATCTCCAATTCTCCGGAGAATGCCAGTTTTGTGGTTTCTTTTATGTAGTTGAAATTAAGGCGAGAACACAAGGAAGATTACAGAAAAGTGGGAAAAAGCAAGGTGTGGAACGAATTACAGGATAGTTAAGATTGTGTTCTCTTGAGGGTGGTTGTACCTTTGAGGGGTATTAACTTCTGGCATTTCAAAAGCGTGTTAACATATATGCCTAAGACCAGTGGGTGGGACTTGCTTAAAAAACCTTTCACTAAAGAAATTATGTTATATGACTAACCACCATGACCTGCCCAGTTAGGGATTTATGATTTATTATAGCCCCCCTTTTTCATTCACTATATGAATGAGCTTTTCAAAAGTTCCCCAGAATATCTTATTCCACACTTTTCCTTCCAAGTTTTTGGTTAGTCTTTTGTTTTCTTCTGCTGTTTTTCCTTGTTTCAGGTGGTGGTGGTTGATAGATTTGCCTCTAAATGTGTTTAGCATATACCCACTGGGTAGCCAGCTCAGCCCTAGTACAGTTTGGGATTAGATCAACAAAATCGAGCCCATTGAGCTAGACCTTCAGAAAGGTCAAAACTGTCTCAGTTCCTTGAGGTAATGGTCCATTCTGCTCCTTCCTGTACTAGGAATGTGGCATGTTGTCTTCAAGGTCACAGCCAAAGCAGGGGATACAGGATGAGTCAAGAATCAGTTAAAATGTCATTTGTTTTTGTTTTTTTTCCTCGATTAAGCATTTTCCTGGTTGCGGTAATCTTTTGATAAGTTTCCAGAGTTCTAATAAAGTTTATTCTGATAGTTTTTGCCAGTTTATTCACAGTTTTTGTGTAGGGTGGGCTTTTGGAGTTTAATATTCCTCATTTTCGATGTCATTACTTGTCACAAGTCTTTCTTAAGCACTTATATGTTCCTGGGTCTGTGCTAGGTTTAGGAGTATAGTGATGGATGAGACAGACATGTTCTCTACCCTTGCAGAGCTTTCGACTTATGCCTCCGCTATGAACGGAATGTGTCTGTTTCTCATCGTGTCTTTGTGTCTCCATGGTTAAAGCTTTTAGAGCTTCTGAGGGGTACACTTAAACTTTGGCATGGGCTTTGAGATTAAATTGACCCTTGGATAACACAGGTTTGAACTGCGTGGGTCCATTTATATGTGGATTTTTTCAATAAATATACAGATGGCCCTTCATATCCCAAGCTTCATATCTGAAGATTCAGCCAACCACAGATCAAAAACGGTTTTCAATCCATGAGTTGGGAATTTGTGAATGTAGAGGGCCAATTGTATGCATTGTTCCGTGCCATTTTATGTAAAGGACTTGAGCGTCTGTGGATTTTCATATCACAGGGGATCCTTGACCCAATCTCCCATGGATACCAAGGGACAACTAAAGTTTTGGGGGAGTCAAATGAAGTGTAGATTTTTGACAGTGCAGGTGGTCAATGCCACTAAACCCCTTATCCCAGGGTCAGCAGTATTTATGCCCTGTCACCTAAACATGAATGAGGATGCTTGTATTTTTATTCCTTGAGAATTTAGGTATAATTAGTCACATTTCCAAAAGTCACACTTGGTCATCTTTAGAATTGTTGGCTTCAGTTTCATGGAGTTGCTTGTCACCGGCACAGTGCCCCTTCAACATGTCTTTTCTCCATGATTAGGGTATCATGTCGATAAACTCAGCCTAATCTCTCAGTTGGAGCAAGAAGACAAGGTGATGGCAGAGGGGAGAGGAGTTCTCCCTGACATTTGTCCAGGTGAGCACCAGATGAATATGAGTCCTTGTGAGGAATAGCTATGGCCAGTGATTCGGGATGTGGGATTATTACAATAAGAAATATCAGAGAACTTTATAAAATGTCTTTTTTTTTGTGATGGAGATGGCCAAGAACATTTGGTTTTAACTTTCTTTTTTTCCTTCTAACTTTCCTTTCAACATCTCATACTTTACTTCAGACTCAGGTTAAAAAAAAGACATCTCTTTTTTAAAATATAAGTCTCATGTGAGCTTTTTGTCCTATTCCTTTATACTTTGCATCCCTAATAATTCCTTCTTTTGTAAATCTCTGATAAATCTTAATCCTTCTGGAATCCTTTTTTAAAACCTACAATTTGCATACTCATATCCCTTTCACTGCAGAAATCCTCAAAAACCCTAAACCCTCTGAGTCTAGTTTCATTCATGTGTGAAAGAAACAGTACTTTACTGTTTCTTTTCTCCATAAATTTAAATTTCTTTTCAATCTGTTTCAGATTTGGAGACTATACTTAAAGCCAAGTGGTTAACTCCTAAGAAGCATGTTTTTAGAAAAAAACGTTCTAGTGGTGTAAAAGCGGTAAGACTAGCATGTGATTCTTGGTTTTTCACAGTAGGAGAATTCTAAAAGTTAGAAAAAACAAAAAATAAAAAAGAGGGTCATTAAAAGAAAGTATCCTTTACACAAGAGAAAATAGTGTCTCTGGAGTGATGCTGTGAAAAAATGGTGAATTTGGAGAAAATTATGTTAGCTCCAAACTTTTTTCGCTGAGAGTTTCCATAAGTAAATAATTTCCTTAGATGTGACTAAGATATTGTCTGTTGGATCATAAAGTGGTCTTAAATTAATAAAAATGCTCTGTGAGTATGATAAGGACTTGTGGCAAAGCATGTATTGTTTTGAACTTCTAAGAGTTCAAACTGGGCAGAAGTCATGTACAAGCACTAAAAACAGTGAAAACATCAATGATATTAATGTAATAAATTCCTAGGAAAGAGAATTGATGACAAAACTGAATATTAAAAATATTACAAATTATAGTTATCATTCATCTCTTTATCAACAGGAAAGAAATCATGTTGGTGTGAAACTCAATGAATGTAATCAGTGTTTTAAAGTCTTCAGCACAAAATCTAACCTTACTCAGCACAAGAGAACTCATACTGGAGAAAAGCCCTATGACTGTAACCAATGTGGCAAATCCTTCAGCAGTAGGTCGTATCTTACTATTCACAAGAGAATACACAATGGGGAGAAACCCTATGAATGCAGTGACTGCGGGAAGGCCTTCAACGACCCCTCATCCCTCAGACTGCACGTAAGAATTCATACCGGAGAGAAACCTTACGAATGCAACCAGTGTTTTCATGTTTTCCGTACCAGCTGTAACCTCAAAAGCCACAAGAGAATTCATACGAGAGAGAATCATCATGAGTGTAGTCAGTGTGGAAAGGCTTTCAGCACGAGGTCCTCCCTCACTGGGCACAACAGTATTCATACAGGGGAGAAGCCTTACGAGTGCCATGATTGTGGGAAGACCTTTAGGAAGAGCTCCTATCTCACACAGCATATGAGAACTCATACTGGAGAAAAACCCTATATGTGTACTCAGTGTGGCAAATCCTTCAGCAGTAGCTTTTCTCTTACTGTGCACAGGAGAATTCATACTGGGGAGAAACCCTATGAATGTAGTAACTGTGGGAAAGCTTTTAATAATCTCTCAGCTGTTAAGAAACATGTGAGAACTCACACTGGAGAAAAACCCTATGAATGTAATCATTGTGGAAAATCTTTCACCACTAACTCTTACCTTTCTGTGCATAAGAGAATACATAATAGGTGGATTTGAATACAGTAACTGGAGAAGCATTCATTGATTTCTTATCCCTCAGACGACTTGTGGTAACTCATCCTAGGTGTGTGTTATCTGTTGCTGCACAACAAATGTCCCTGCAAAACACAGTGGCTTCTAACAACAGACGTTTATTATCTCACTATTTCTGTAGGTCAGAAGTTCATAAATGGCTTAATTTTGTAGTTCTGGCTCAGGATCTGTCATGAGGGCTCAGTCAAGATTGTCAGCAGGAGGTACAATTACCTGCATTTTTACTACTGAGGAGCTTGTTTCCAAAATGGCTCACTCACATGCCTGGAAAGTTAGTGCTGGATGTTGGCAGGGACCTTTCATTTCCTCGCCATCAAGGAATCTCCATAGGGTCTAAGTATCTTTATAATATAGCGGCAGGTTCCCTCCAGAGCATTTGATCTAAGGGAGAGCTAATGCTGAAGCCATGTTGTCTTTTATGGCTGAGCTTTGGAAGGGCGTAGTATTACTTCGTATCGTGTTGGACATACAGATACACTGTATGTCCAATCCTGATACACAGATACCAATCCTGATACACTATAGAAGGAGACTGCACAGGAATCGGTACCAGGAGAGAAAGATCACTGGGGACCATCTGAGAGGCTTGCTATGAAATCAATGAAGACAGACCTTCAGCCTTTCAATCTGTTCGATATGAAGTATTACTCAGAAACTCTGATGTTAATTCACTCTGGAGAAAAACCTCATGAGTGCAATCTTTGTGGTAAGCTTTCAGTTCAAAATCACCTTAATGGGCACAAAACGTTATGTGCTGGGGAGAAACCCGAGGAATGTGGTAGCTATAGGAAGGCCTTCAGGGATACCTCTACAGTCATGTGACAATTCACACTAAGGGTAAAACCTTACAAGTATCAGAATGCAGAAAACTTCAGGAACACTCTTCCCTTAGAACACACATGAGAAATCACTGCAGTAAATCACTCATGTAAGGAATGTGAAAACCCTACAGCACAAGCATTCACATTACTGAGCAAAAGGTGAGATATTCTGAATGCAATGGAAAAGCCTTAATGTTCTCTCAGTTTTTGAGAGATGTGAGGATTTATTCTGGCAAGAAAGACTAATTAAATGTCATCAGTACTGGAAAGTCTTCCATTTTTTCCATTCTTAGGAAACAGAACTCACTGCAAAGAAACCTATGAATATAAAGATTGAGGGAATGCCTTTAATAATAACTTTTACATTAGGAAAAACATGAAATTCTCCCTGGATGCAAAACCTGTCAGTGTATTAATTTTGGAAGCTCTTTCTGTGATTCCAGTCTTTGATGACTTGTGAGAACTCACACTGGAGGGAAACACTAGGAATGTAATCAGTGCAACGATGCCTCGTCCTCACTTCTTCACTGAGTAGCCACAAAATAATTTCAACTGGGAATGGAAAATATAAACCTTATGAGTGTGGCGTTACCTTTAACAGTGTCTAATCCTTAGGTAGGTCCATTAGCTCATGAATTTTCAGTTGTTTCATTTTAGTATAAACATTTATGTCTATAGCTCTGCCATAAACCTGAAGTTATGTTCTGTAGTTTGGTATCTAATATGTTTATTATCATTTACTCTTTTGAAATATCAATATACTACAAATGTATTTCTGAATATCTGCTGAGTGATTTAGTTTATCATAATGAAACATTATGAACTATACACTTTTAATTTAACTGCATTTTTGTCAACTAAGTGGACTTTGTGATGTTGATTCGTTTTTATCTTTATATCCTAGTATGGCAGTTACTTTAGCTTCTTCCCCAATGCCCGTTCTCCCCTACTTACTCACTTAAAGAAAAAAACATTTTGTTCAAGTTGTCAAACAATATTGAAAATACTCCATATGTAAAGCTTCCCAGAGGCCCAGAGATGCGCGGACCTGCTATGCTGGCCATAGGACATAGGTAGAAGTCACTAGGGGCACCCTCATCTGGCTCGTTCACCTTATCTGTGTTCTATTCATCTTAACTAATTTTTCCCTTGAAAGTGGGCTCAGGACTTGGAATTGGAAGAGCTGTGTTTTGATTATGATGACAAAAAAAATTTTAAAAACCACAATGATATGAGCTCCCCAGAAGCTTCTTTGGCTGTATCGACTCTGAACCGCTTATTCCTAGGCTTCATATGTGATTAAAAGTAACCTCTGAGTGACTGGAGCCAGAGCGATTTGGGGGGGTTATTTTTGAGGAGGTGTTGTGCTAATGTCCAGCTGATTTCAACATCTAACTGGTAAACCTATTGGTCATATTTTACAAACGTGCCATGTTTGAAAACATTATACATTCTATAAATTTTAAATACAGATTATATATGCACCCATCAACTCAAGTTAATTGTTTTTTGATATAGTATACACATGCAGAGTATTTTTCCTCAAACTTATTTATATTTAGTGATAGATGTTTTGGTTATAAATTAACATTCGGTTTTGTAATTCTGTCATTTTTATTTATATATTTTCATGTACTGTAACTAAGCAACAGGATTAATTATTTTCTTGTGAACTGTTTCCTTTTATGTAGGGACCATATTTTTATAGCCAGGTATTTCAATACATTAATAAATGACCAAGCTTTTGAGTAGCACTTTACATATACTAGACACTCTCCTGAATGCCTTATGAATGTCAGCTTAGTGAGTATTCAGTGTAAGCTTCCAAAGTATGTACTCTTAATACCCCCTTTTACATATGAGAAAACTAGTACAGGGCACTTATGTTACTTGCCCACGTGCAGTGGCTAGTAAGTGGTAGAGCCCAGGTTTGAACCTACACAGTCTGTGCACTTAACCACTGGCCTCTTTACTGAATATATTCTGTACGTCAAACTGTTGGAGGCACCAGTATCTGTAATAATGAATGAAATTCAAGCTTTGCCATTGAAACACACCCCAGTGGGAGAAAGACAGATTATAGAAAAATCAAAGAAATATAATAACATTATTATTATAAGTGTTATATGAGAAACCGAAGAAGTGTAAGATAGTTAAGGGGGGTTGGGATCTTGCTATTTTATATAGGATTAGAAAGGAAAGCCTCTTGGTTAAGGGGCCCTTGAACAGATATTTTAATGAGTTGGGGCAGTGAGTCACGTGAATTTGTGCGGCAAGAGCAGTGTTGACGTGGAAAGACCAACCACATGGAGGCCATGTGAGCGGAGCAGGGCAAGTAGTGGGTGTTCAGAGACGGTAGAACATAATGTGGTCCCACTTGGTAGATTCTTATCTCACCGGGTTTTGTGGGTCATCGTTAGGACTTTTCCTTACACTCTCAGTGAGTTGGCAGGAAACATGTCTGAGTAGAGTGCTCACACAGGGTCTGTTCACAGTGTTGGAGACAGGATAGAGGAACCACAACAGGTGATTGGCACACAGTAGTTGTGAGAGCGGGGCTCTGGTAATCCCCCTGAGCCTGCAGGGGCTAGGGGAGGGGACAATGTAGTGAAATCTGGAGACAAGAGAGGTGCATACCAGGAGCTAAGAGGAAGTTAAGAATAGTACCTAGCCCCAATTCTGCAAGAAATAGCCAGAGCAAGACTTCATTTTCTTTCATTCTTTTGATTTAATGCCTAGGCTGTCTAATGACCAAACCCAACCAGAAGCCATAAGGCAAGAAAGCCCACTGATGTAGTTTATCTTGACTAGCCTGGGTACAGTAAGATAGAGAAGGTGGATCCTTTGGGGCTAATGGAAGATGTCCAGAAATGTTTATTCCTTTTGCTTCTTAGAATCTACTTTTGTGAACCACCTGAGTGGGAATTTTAGACCTCGACCAGAAATTCCATCAGCTATTGTACTACCCTGAGTGCTGCCGAAGCATTGCTATTCCCACCTGTAGTCAAAAATGGTTGCCTCCTTTACATCAGATGCGTCATGCGATTTTCGGGAAGAAAGCATAAATATATATAGATAATTAACCACCCTGGCCGGTGAGGCTAAGTTGGAGTGTCATCGAATGGCCAAAGGGCAGTGGGTTTGATTCCCAGTCAGGGTGCATGCCTGGGTTGCAGGTTTGATTCCTGGTCTGGGCATGTATGGTCCCCAGCCCAGCACAATCGATCCCCAGTCCAATGCTCATTCTGAGCAAGTATCCTTGGGTGAGGATTAAAAAAATTAATTAAATAGTTAACCTAAAGGTCCTGGCTTCCAGAGGGAGATACCTCCACAAGCAGACAAATGGAGGCCCCCGCGGAATGCTGTGGCTGCTGCAAGACCAGCACAGAGGGAAAGGGGTCGCCAAGGCTTCTGCCACAGTGACTTAACCCTGCCACCCAGAGGACGTGGGACTTCTGTCAGACATTGAAGACAGACGAAACATTTGGCACTCTGGCAAGCCACTGGGATGTCTCTTGATATCTTTTCCAAATTTGGTTGATAAGCAAGTGTAGCAGCTGTGTCCTGAGACGGATGTAGTGACCAGGTGCTTCTGGATCATCCCTCATAATAAGCGACCTAGAGCCGCTGCGGCGCTAGCCAAGCGTGAGGGGAATCTGAAGTGGGGTGGTACAGGAATGTGATGAGAGGTATCAGTTGCAGCACCGAGAAAAGCTGTTGTCAAGAGCTGTCAGTTTGTCCTGGTGATCCTACTCTTGCAAGCTTCTCTAGGCAACCAGACCAACCACAATGTGGTGTTCACTTGTAGTAAAGAGCAAGTGCGTCTGAGCAAAGTAAGTGGTGGGTTAAAGTGGAGAAGGTGGTATATTTCTCAGATTCTTTTTTCAGGACTAAGTCATTCACTGCCCCAGCTGCTGGAAGTGTTGGCTGCCAATAGCTCATGCTGCCATCCTCTGGGACTTCCCTTGGGCCAAGGAAAGTGCCATACCTAAGATTACAGCCACTCCCCAGCAGCCGTCCAATGACTGGTTACGAAGGCCCAGTTCCTTTGCATCAATTTGAGACCCTTCTGAAAAACCACCCCAGTTCCAGAGCTCCCTATGGAATCAAGGATACTCTGTTTAACTTACTACAATTCAGTCGCTCACAACCCCCAATCCTGGTTCCTCGTTTAGAGGTATTCCTCAGTAAAGTCCGTTAAGCAAAAATCCCCCCGAGACCTAAAGTCACACTATCAGGTAATGAACCTCCTTCTGATGAGGGTCTGCCAGAGATGAGGGGGCGCATGAAATGAATCGTGAAGGAAGGCTGCCAGGCCAGGTGCAGAAGCGGAAACAGAAGGCAGCTATATTTTTAGTTAATTTTTCATTTTTCCCACTTATCCCCATGGGCCTTCTTTTCTCCGATCAGGTGTCTAGTGTGAGTGTGGTCAAGTTGATATTACCCTAAAACCACACAGTTGATGGGCTTCCTTTGTATCTCGTATGAGAACACAAACTTACCGCCAGAAGAGGGACAAGAGTTGATGTTACCCCGGAACCACTCGGCATCAGGGTCTC
Organism: Micronycteris hirsuta; assembly: GCA_004026765.1. NCBI lineage: Eukaryota > Metazoa > Chordata > Mammalia > Chiroptera > Phyllostomidae > Micronycteris > Micronycteris hirsuta. Next base: position 19,236 of record PVJI01010005.1, read on the forward strand.
TGTACTGCCCTGGCCAATGCCCCCCACAGGGCCACCAGGATCGCTCTCACACACACTCAGGTCTCTGCTCAAATGCCCTCTGAGCCGAGAGGCCTTCCCACCTCAATAAATGAATGTCCCCAGTTCCCACATTTCTTGCCACGTTTATGGGGAATTATTTTCTCAGTGGCACTTACTATATGACCATCTAACTCTCTTTATTAATTGTTTGACTAATAGTCTCCGTCCCAAACCACAAGGATGTAAACACCGTGAAGGCAAGCACCGTTTGATTCATCCCTGTAGATCTGCAATCTGTGCCTGGCACAGGAGCAGTGCCCTGTTGCATGGGGATTAAGAGTATTCAGTCTGGAGGGAGACTAGACTTTACCAGTTATCTCAGGCAAGTAGCAAACTTCTTGTGCCTAAGTTTCTTCACCTGTAAAATGGGCACAATGAGTGCCTACTTCATAGACTAGCATTGAGAGTTCCGTAAGTCAATCTATGTAAAGCACTTATGAGACTTCCTGGTACATAGGAACAGATTTCATCTTTTAATGTAGGATTATACCAAGAAAAATAAGATACAAAGGAGTAAATACAGTATGATTCTATCTATATGAATATCAAGGGCTGGGAAAAAGTAATCTGTGATGGGCCCTGACTGGCGTGGCTCAGTTGGCTGGGCATCGTCCCTCAAAGCAAACAATCTCCTGTTCGATTCCCGGTCAGGGCCCATGCCTGGGCTGTGGGCTTGGTCCCTGGTCAGGGTGCATTTTAAGGGGCAACCAATCAATGTTTCTCTCTCACATTGGTGTTTTTTTTCTCTCTATCCTGTTTCCTCTCTCTCTGGAAATAAATAAAATCTTTTTTTTTTTTAAGTAATCTGTGATAGGAAACAAAAATGAGAACAACGGTTCAGGATGTGGGGGAAGAAGGGAGGTGGGAGCAGGACTGAGGGAACTTTACGGGGCGAGGAGAACGCTCTGTATTTTGAAAGGAGTGCAGGTTACCTAAGTGCATGCATCAAAGTATGTTAAGATCTGTACATTGAACTGTATGTAACTTCTACTTCAATTTAAATCAGATTCATTTTGATACGGAAGCCAGAGACCAAAAGCCATTTAGTATGTGATTCTGTTATATGAGGTTCTGGAAAAGGCTAAAACTTCAGGGAGGATAACAAATCAGTGGCTTTGGGGGCAACGAGTAAGGGGGGGGGGGGGTCACTGCGATGCAAACCGGCGGCACGAAGGGGTCTGGGGTGAAGGAACTGTGCACCGTGATTGTGTCGATATTCACATGCGTGTGTCGTGTTTGATCGTGACTGTGTTGGCGGATATACGACCCCGTGCGTTTGTCAGAACCTACAGAATCGTACACCGCAAAGAGTGGGTGTTAACACCGGTTACAGAATAACGCGCCAGACCGTGGAGGGGATGCAAGATGGAGTACAAACCACAGCAGACAAACCTAACCGGGTTACAAGTAGCATAACCACACTGAGCGGGGTGAGACGGAAACCTAATTTACTTTAGAAAACTGTATTCTGGCAAGATACTGTAAGGCTGTATACAAACAGAACCGTCCAGAAATCCTATCCTCTAGTTCAAAGATGTGTTTCTCTTCATTGAAATGGGCTAACAATTCTGAACCGACATGTATCGTGGGGTTCAGCAACTCAGTAAATGTAACGTAGATAATGAGAGCCAGCTTTTCACTGTCAGAGAAAAACATTGTAAACGAAGAGAGAAGGCTAGAGTGAATGCTGTGGTGTTGGACTGGAATCAGGGGTGTTGCTATGAATTTATGCTTTTCGAGAGATGGATCAAGGGCAGGTAGGCAGATCGATAGAGGTGCGTGTGTATGAATAGGGCAATATACATTTATATACAAAACTGTATATATATATATATATATACAGTTATATATTCCAAAGGCCTAGCAGTAATGAGAATACCTATCGTTCTTCCAGATCATGGTTTCTAATAAAACGCCATCTGCAGAAACAACGGAACAAAACCAGGGCTCTTTGGAGAAGGAAAAGATTTCAGGTCTGGGACAGGGTCTCTACAGTGCGAACCTGAACTATCTCTGAAGGATCTTCTAATGGAAAATAAATATTTGCAAAAAATAAGCTCCAAAAATCTGCCTAAAATTTTTCCCTAGGTTCTTGAAGAACACCTAAGCTGTGCGTTTTCAGGGGAAATCTCTAGGAAGCTTAGAAGAGGTCACGCATACCAGGGCTTGGAGCTTAGTTTTTAGACTCATCCACAGTGGAATAACCTTGATAAGACAAAACGAAACCCGGGTCCCCATCATAGCCCTAGAAATGTCACCTCTAGGAGTGAGTGTCATGCAGGCAGAGTGAGGACCGCATCCTGAAGTCAGTACAAAACAAATAGAGCTTTCCTCATACAGTAAGGCCTAGCCTTGGCGGGTCAAGGCGACCCGTCTGCACTGTAACTGCCTGCCATGCAGCGGCACCCGGCCTGCAGAGTAAAGCAGAGGTTTCCAGCCCGAGCACCGCGAAAACGTTTAAACACGCAGTACCTGACTGCTTCGTCGGGAGCACTGACCCCTTTTCCCTTGGGTTGTCAAATTGAAAAATAGCAACCAACATGGCAATAGCTGTCCAGTGTGAATGAATCAAAGTTACACCTATTTTTGTCAGATTGGCAAAAGATACAATTTTTTTTTGTTGTTGTGCTACAGAATTGTAGTAATTAGTTTATGTGTGCTGTGAGAAGAAAAAGGTCGAAGATCGCTGGAGTGAAGTAACATAGTTAAGAGCCTCCACAAAGCGTTATTCACAAGCTCCAGCACTCAAGAAAAGACTACTGGTAGTGCAAGGCAGCGGGACAATGTTCCTGATTGTTCATGTAAAAGGCAACAGAAGCAGAGCCAGAGGAAACCCAGACACTGGACTTAGCAGACAGGGCTTCAGAATAACTGAATAAACCCTGGCTGGTGCAGCTCAGTGGGTTGAGCGCCAGCCTGTGAACCAAAGGGTCACTGGTTCGATTCCCAGTCAGGGCACATGCCTGGGTTGTGGGCCAGGTCCCCAGTAGGGGGTGCACGAGAGGAAACCACACATTGATGTTTCTCTCCCTCTCCCTCCAGGCCCTCCTCTAAAAATAAATAAATAAAATCTTAAAAAAGAAAATAACTGATTAATACGTTATGGAAAATGAAGAAAACAAAGTGTAGTAAGTGAAAGACAAGCTGAAAATCTTCACCGCAACCAAAGAAAAAGGATGCATTGCTTTTAAACAAGATGAAAACTTTTCACACACAAAAAAACTATGGAAATTAGAAGACAATGAATAACATCTGACATCTAAAGGGGTGGATGAAATAAAAAAACAACTGCCAACCTAAAATTCTATGACCTAAGAAAAATAGTCTTCAAAAATAAAAACAAAGATGTTTTCCAGTGGTTTTCTTTTCAGCTGAAAAAATTAACAGAACTGCAGCTCAAGAAACACTAAACAGAGTTCCTCAGGCTGAAGGAAAATGATTCCATGTACAGACACAATTTAGGAATGAAGATCAGCACGAAGTAAAATGTCAGGCACTATAAATAAAAATGGACTATACAGAACAGCCCTGTATAGTTTTACAACTTCCATGTAAATCTAAACTCTTTCCAAATAAAATGCTTTCTAAAACACCCCCAAAACTAGAGAGGATGGAAGTCAGTACAAGGGCTTCCCAGCCTCCCCCCAAGACTAGAGATTCTGGGAGCCCCAGCAGGTTGTGCTCACACTCTGCACCCCACAGTAGGGCTGACCGAAGCCCTAGCAAGGGACCGTCAGTCCCCTCCGTGTCAGAGAGCAACTGCCATGACAAACACAAATGATGGGTCTGAGCAAGCAAGACCTCCATCTAACACTAAAAATGGTGGAAATTAGTGTCGACAATAAAAATAAAGTTTAGAAAAATAAAAAGGAAAAGGTAAAAAAATAAAAATAATTTTGAAATGGTGGAAGTTCCAGCAAGCAATCCCCAGTCACTTCCAATGATAGAAATGACGACACCCACCCAAGTGACACCGTCAGCTGCTTCTCGATGCTGGAGAACAAGGAACCCCAGCCCAGTGACCCGCCTAGTAGAAGGGCACACCCAGAAAGGGACGCTTTTAATCCCCCCAACACTAGTTGAAAGGAGCTTTATAGAGATCCCGCTAGTCCCCCTGACTAGCAATAAGTGGAACCCCATGCAATTACCACCGCCAGTCTTCTCCCCAAATTTGAGACAATAGGACTGCCCACTAGGAGCCCCGCCCTGTCCCCACATCACCTGAAAAATGGGAGCCCCGGGCAGGCAGTGGCCCTCCAGTTCCTCAGCACCAGAGGCAACAGGAACCCCACTCTCCTAACCCCCACTTTCTCCCAACGGCATGAGGGCTCCGTCAGGTGATGGAAGCTTCAACAAGTGATCCCCCATATTCTTCCAATATTCAAGATGGTGAATACGCCAAAAGCAGTTTGCAAACCCCTGTATACTGAAGAAAGCCCAGCAAATGCTATACCATTCTCACCCAATGCAATTCCCAACTGGCTCCCATGACTAGATGAGAGTATCCTGGTGAATCCAGGTGACGCTGGTGGGCCTCGGTGTTCCTGGTAGACCCCTGGAGGGGATCCTGGTGATGCTGGTGGTTCAAGTTTCCCTGAAGAACTCTGGTGTTCCCTGTAGATTTTGGTGTCCCTGGTGGGTCCAAGGGTCCCTGGCGTAATCTGGTGTCATTGGTGATTCCTTGTGTCCCTGATGTACCCTGTCTGCTGGTGGATCCAATCTTCCTGGAGGACACAAATGTCCCTGGTGGGTACCAATGTCCCAAATGCATCCCAGGATCATCACAACCTGGTTTCCCTGGAAGACCCCAGTGTCCCTAGGTGATCCAAGTGTCCTTGGAATACCCCAGTTTTACTAAAGGACCATTGCGCTCCTGGTAGGTATTGGTGTCCCTGGTGGATGCCTGTGTCTCTAGTGAATCCCCGTGTCCATGGAGGACCCTGATGTCCCTGGTAGGCCTCAGTGTATCTGGTGGAACCATTTGTCCCTATTAGATCCGGGTGTCCCTGGTCAATCCTGATTTTCCTGGTATATTTAAATGTCCCTGGAGGATACCAGTGTCACTGGTAGATCCAGGTGTTTGAGGAAGCCTAGTGGCCTTGGAAGACACTAGTGTCCCTAAATAATACAAGTGTCCCTGGACTTCCCCCAGTGTTCCTGGAGTTTTACCGTATCTCTTGGGGATCCTGGCTTACCTGTTGGATACCAGGATCTACGGTGTTTCCAAATATCCCTGGTGGATCCCATTGTTTCTGGTGAATACAGATCCCAGGAGAACCCTAGTGTCCCTGGTGGATCCTGGTTTCTCTGGTGGATTTAAGTGTCCCTGCAGGACATCAGTGTCCCTGAATAATCCATGTATCCCTGGATTTTCCCCAATGTCCACTGGGGATTAGAGTGTCCCTTGTAAATCTTGATGATCCTGTTAGATACCAAAATGCCTGGTGGATCCAAGAGTCCTTCGTGGATGCCAGTGAATCCCTGGTGAATCCAGGTGTCCCAGGAGAACCTCAGTGTCCCCCGTGGATCACAGTGTCTCTGTTGGGTTCTATGTCTTTTGTGCATCAAACTCTCCCTGGTGTGTCCCAGGGTCTGGTATACCCAGGTGTTCTGGGAGGACACCATGGTGCTCCTATATTGGGTGCATTAGGTTCACAAAGGTTATATCCCCTTGCTGGTAAGCAGTGTTCCGTCCCAGGCTAGTGCAGATTTAGGCTTTGCTGTGTTGGGGAAGGGCTCAGAAAAGATGGCACCTGCCTGGTGACTATGTGGGAAGATGGCTCAACACAAGGACAACAGTAGCTGTCCCTCCAGTCCTCCCCCTGAAGCCACAGAGTCTGTTTCTCCCTGTGTGTCTCCGGCACCCCCCGAGCAGCTGTCCTTTCACTGGAGCCTAGGGTAAGTGCTTGAGAGTGAGTGTGTCTTGTGGGGACACCAGGGTTTCCAGAAACCTTGTCTCACCTGCATGAATGGAGTCCCTGCTGATCTTCACAGCCCGATGTTATGGGAGTTCTCCCCAGAGCCGGGGCTCCAGGCTAATGAGCACAGAGGGGCTGGGCCCCTGGCTCCTCAGAGGGCACTCTGCGGCTGGGGTGGCCCAGTTCTCAACTGCCACACGTGGTCGCGGAGTCAACCCACTTTGCATCTCTGTTCCTCCCACATCTTGACGGGGTTGTTCTTCATGTCCTTAGTTATAGGACTTCTGCTCAGCTAGTCTTTAGATGGTTCTTCTCCAGGTCGATTGCTTTATAATTTAGTTGTAACTTTGACGTGGTCATGGGAGAAGATAACCACAGCATTTACCTACTCTACCATCTTAACGGGAACTCCTGCTCCTGATTAGTGAGTGAGCATCTTCTCACGTGTCTATTGGCCATCTGTAAGTCCTCTTTGGAGAAATGTCCATTCAAATATCCTGCCCATTTAAAATCAGATTGGGCCCTGGCTGGTGTAGCTCAGTGGATTGAGCGCAGGCTGCGAACCAAAGGGCTGTTGGTTCAATTCCCAGTCAGGGCACACGCCTGGGTTGCAGGCCAGGTCACCAGTGGGGGCAAATGAGAGGCAACCACACATTGATGTTTCTGGCCCCTCTCCTTTTCCCTCCCTTCCCTTCTGTCTAAAAATAAATAAATAAAATCTTTAAAAACAGATTGGGTAGGTGTTTTTTTGATGTTGAGCTGTATGAGTTCTTTATATATATTTTTGTATTAAACCCTTATAGGATATATCATTTGCAAATATATTCTCCCGTTTAGTAGATGGCCTTTTTGTATTGTCGATGGTATCCTCTGAGGTGCAAAAGCTTTTTAGTTTGATATAATCTCATTTGTTTATTTTTGGTTTTTTGTCTTTGCCCAAGAAGGCATATCCAAAAAATAAATATCGGCAAGACCAATGTCAAAGAGTTTACTGCCTCTGCTTTCTTCTAGAAGTTTTATAATTTTACATCTTATATTTAAACTTTAACCCATTTCTTGTTTATATTTTGTATATGATGTAACAAAATGGTCTAATTTCATTTTTTTGCATGTATTTACCCAACAAGGTTTTTCCAATCTGTTACTGAAACAACTTTCTTTACATGATTGGATTTTCTTACCCCCTTTGTCATGGATTAATTGACTATGTAGACATGGTGGTTTCCCTCTGCTCTCTGTTCTGCCCCGTTGGCGTACGTGTCTGTTCTATCCCAGTGGAAGGTCACTGTAATGTAGTCTGATGTCAGGTAGTGCGGTACTGCCAGCTTTGTTCTCTCTGAAGATTGCTTTGGCTATTCCAGGGACTTTTCTGGTTCATATAAATTTTTGGATTATGTGTTCTAATTCTGTGAAAAAATGTCATTAGTATTTGATAGGTATTTCATTGAACCTGTAGACTGCTTTGGGAATTTTCATTATGTTAATTCTTTCTATCCATGAGCATGGTAGATCCTTTCATTTCTTTGTCTTCTTCAATTCCTATATTCAATGTCTTATAATTTCTAAGTACATGTATCTTACCTCATTGATTAAATTTTTTCTAGGTATTTTTTACAATTTTTTATATTTAATTCACTTATTTTTAGAGAGAAGGAAGGGAAGGAGGGAAACATCAATGTGTGGTTGCCTCCTGCACGCCCAATGGGGACCTGGCCTGCAACCCAGGCATGTGCCCTGACTGGGAATCGAACCGGCAACCCTTTGGTTTGCAGACCGCACTCAATCCACTGAGCCACACCAGCCAGGGCATGACCTATCATTTTCTTTCTTTTGTAGTGTCTTTATCAGGTTTTGGCATTAGGGTAATGCTAACTCTGCTTGGGTATTCTTAGGTGACTAAGCAACTTTGTGGGGATGCCTGAGGAAAAATTTCCTGTAGGGTATGAAGCAGTTCTATAGAGGTACCCACCACACTTAGCTCATCTGGAGACATGCCCGCAATGGCTGGTTTTCCCCAGATGTTTGTTCAGACTCCACAGATCTCAAAATAAAGACAGAAAATCATGCCTCAAAGGCCAACCAGTCCCATGAACAATCCATCTCCCATTAATACTAAGATGGCCAAAATGAGGATCTTTTGATACTTCTAAATTAGTTTTTGTGTGCACAATTAGAAAGAGCTACTATAAAATTTGGCAGTATAAATGGAAAATACATTTAATTAGTCTCTTGAAGTTTCAAAGAGAATTTAAATGAGTGGATCAACCTATGATGTTGTTTAGATATCCATCCAATTTTTGAGGTATTATAAATGGTCGCCCTTATTTTAAAAGAGGGAAGGTCATTCGGAACTTGGCTTGTCAAGAACGTAAATTATAAAATGTCTTCCAAACAAAATCTGAATCCAACTGTTCTCTTTGTGTCTGTTTATATATGTATGTTGTAAGTGAAATAACTTTCTACCTCCAGGTGATACAATTAATTTAAAGGCAAGCACTTGTAAGGATTGAGTGTTCTAAAATATAGAAATTAACACAAAATGCTTTTTCAAGTTTAAATGATCTAAAATTAATCTTTAGTAAGTAAAAGTTAGTTTAAATTTTTGGTTTAAGTAGAACAGATATTTTTTAAGTCATTGATATTAAATATAACATTTATATTTTACTCAGGTTTTACAACAATAAGCCCATGTTAATAACTGACTTTGATGTCTCTGTAATGTTTCTAGAGATTATGAACTATCAAGTATATTTGCCAGTAAGAAGCCTGTTTCTAGAGGTTATAAAATGTCCAATATAAAGAATGCCAACTGCTTACTTCTTAGTTTGCATTAGAAATTGAGGTTTTTAGGGTTAGAATATCAATATATGTAGAAATAACTTTGCGGTCTTCCAGGGCCTCTGGAACCTCTCAAAAGATGTCTTTTATGTTGAATTTTATGGGCAGCATTGTAAAATAAGTGATAAAACACTTTTAGGGTGTACTGTATGGGCAACCAGTGGTTGTCAGGTAGGCAGTCAGGACTATGAGAAACCCAAGACAGCTGCCTGGTGCTTCCATGGATCCCTGGCTCACCAAATTTCAGTTTTTGCATTCCTTCCTGCATCATAGTGCACTTAAGTTGCCTTAAACTAGATGAAGGAACTTACTTGCTGACATTATTGAAAGAAGACATCTTACACCATTGGCAAGGTATGATAGAGTTGCTTTAAGAAAATGCCAAGTTGGTAATTAATCACTTCCTTTCACAAAAATTCCCAGAAGACAAGAACTTTAGGTACTGGTTTTTGGAAAGGAAATCAAAGACACTCTCCAACCTCATTAGAAGGGACCTTATCAGATGTCTGACTGCAGACAAACACCTACCCCGGTCTCTGACACTCAAAGAGGGACATCGAAGACTTCTTTGAGGGGAAGCCCCAACATCCGAGGGAGACAGCTACCCGAGGCATCGGCAGGGTCTGCACCCTATGGATCCTTGTTGAACTCAAAATCAGTTTCGTCTGCTTGTCCTTACCCTTTCGCTCATGAAGCCAGGACAATCTTAATCTCAAAACCAATCCTAACCTAAAGAGATACATTTCATTCTGAAACTTATTTTAGCACTAATCCTAACACCAAATCTCACCTAACCCAGTCCCTAACCCTAAAATTCATACCTAACTCTAACACTATTGTAACCCTATGTATGCCTAGTGTATAACTAACCTCAAACCTAACTCTAACCATAAACCTAACCTAAGTACTAATCTTAAATACTACACATAACCTCAACCCTAAACTTAACGTTAAGCCTAAACCTAAGTGTGTCTCCCTCTGCACCCGGAAGAGTGTCTCCCTCTGCACCCGGAAGAGATGGACAATCTCAAGACTTATCACTGGAGGACTTGACTTACACCCATGGAACAACGCCTTTGTTTACTGTTTTGCTGGATAATCGGCCTTAACTGGCTCCCCTGCTCCCGACATGTTCGTTTTGTTCTTAGCTCAAGATGATACCTGTGATGACTTGGGCTACTCCAGGGAGCTACTCAGTTTCCTCTCTCATGTTTCTGTAGGGGAGATATAAATGTTATTAAACTTGTTTTTCTCCTGGTAACCTGTCTTTGTTACAGGGGAGCCTCAGCCAAAACCCTAGAATAGAGGGCAATCATTTCCCTCCCCTACACAAGCAACGGGCACAAGCCAACAACAGAAAGGAACGTGCCGCCAACCTGTGGGAGAAAAACAGGTTCCGTCAAAAGTAATCTCCCAGGGAAATCTGATCATGGATTCCTAACTATGGAGGCCACGGTGGGTAGTTAGGCTTCAGGCACACAACTTTTTAAATTTTTATTACTTTTTAATCCTCACCTGAGGATAGGTTTATTGATTTGAGAGAAAGAGAAAAACCCGCAACCTAGGTATGTGCCCTGACCAGGAATTGCACCTGCAGCCTTTTGATGTACAGGACAATGCAGCCCACTGAGCCGACCCGGCCACAGCAAAGGTTTTTAGTAAAAGGTTTCATCTTTGTGCGAAGCAAGCCCTGCCCATTGTTTTCACGCATCCAGGTTAATACACCTTTGAAATAAGCATAACTGCCCTCCACAGAGCATGTAACCGTGTTAACTATGCTGTAATCCAACCCCTGCCTTGCTCTCTCCCCCCTTTCACGTCATCTTCCTTACATTCCCTCTTAACTCCAAATGCAGGAGACAAGCCGCAAAAACGTTGTTTGCAGGTGCACTTGAGATCTTAAGCAAACAAGCCCATACAAAGCCGTGGATGAATCTCACCGGTTAGTACAAAGAGGCTCTCTACAGTATGGCCTCATTTTTATGGCATTCTGGAAAAGGCAAACTAGAGATGGTAAATCACGATATGGAGCACTTCAACCCCCCACACCGTGATTTACCATCTCTAGTTTTGCCTTTAGTGACAGTCTCAGCCATTGTGCGTTTATGAAAACCCATAGTTTTTCACAGCCCAGCATAAATCATAATCTATTCATATTAGGTTATTTAGGGTGCGGGAGTACAACAGAATGGAATACAGAACGTGTCAAAGAATGCGACTATATTAGAAACGTGTGGAAAAAACCCTCACTGTGGGTGGCAGAGGCAAGAGTTACTGACCTATGTAACTGAAAATGAACAGAATCAGACTAAATCAAAATGTACTATACGTGAACAGTGGACTCTATTTTATATAGTTATTTCGCTTGAGGCCAGTGTACGGCTCTGAAACCACTCTCTATAACCCGGAACGGAGCGATGAATTAAATCGGTGGCAGGTAGGAGGAGCCAGGTCTCTCGCCGTTTGAGTGACAGGCTACTGAGGAGCACGGGGGCAGGTCACAGGTTGAGACAGCAGCATAAGTTCATCTTTAGCTTAATGTGGGCACAGACGGCTCCACATAGAAATCTATAATTAGGTGTGCACACACAGGTTGGCACACACACTACATTTCCCTGCACGGTCAGCTGAGCACATCTAGTCCCACGTGACGTTAAGTTTTAATACCATTCGGTCGTAAAAGGAGCCACAGTCCTTTGGAGAAATGGCTGAATAAAGGCCTGGCTGTCACGTTTATTTGGCTTGTTGGCTTCACAACTACTCCAACACCTGAGCTCAGCCGAGTGTCCGACCAGGGAGGGTCTCCCCCTTTGCTGTCCTGGGAATGGCCAGAAGAACAGAGGTGCTGATAACGTTTGTTGAGCAAATGCCCTATTTTACTAAAAATCCACATATACATTACACTTTACAAAACAGCATTTATCCGGATCTCTTGGTCCCTTCCCTAATCCTACAAAAGAAGGGGTACTGAGGGAGCTCTATTCATAACGGAGGGTCCCCCATCCAAACATTAGGGCTGCCCTGGCCAATCCCAGACCCCTTGTCCAGTGCACAGGAGGTTGGCTTCATAGAACCCCTCTGGGAGCCAGCCCGTGGCACCTGGAGCCGGTCCAGACCATCCCAGGTGAGGGTCCTGCCAGGGACCTACCGACCCACACACAGCCTGAGGCCCAGCTGCAGGCACACACGGCCCCGCCTGGGCGGCTTCCAGCCTCAGGAGTTGGAGACTGGGTACCCATAGTGGTTGCGGTCAGCCTCGCCCAGGGTCAGCGTCAGTGATAGGCTGGGCTTCCGTTCCAGCTTCTCCTCTTCCAGGCAGCGCTGTGGGGGCCGGGTTTTGAAGAAGTCAGAGATGTAGCGAACCTGCGTGAGGAAAGGAGGCAAAAGCTGGCTGGGCAGGAGTAGGGGTGGGATCCGGGTGGGACCCGGGTGGGGGATGGAAGCCCTGGGAAGGGGGTGGGGGGGGAGGGGTGGTAGAACCTAAGTGGGGATGGGTATTGTGGGAGGGGCAATGAGAAAAATAGAACCTGGGATGGGAACACTGGGTGTTTAGGGGGAAAACAGAAGCAGAGAGGAGTAGGGACCTGGAAAGGGAAGAAAGGGTAAGGGGGTCCCAGGAGCTCACAGTGAGGCCGGCCACCAGGGCCCCCTGCAGGAGGCCCACGAGGACGTCACTCCAGTGGTGTTTGTGGTCAGATACGCGGGTGTAGCCCACATAGAGGGCGAAGGCCACCAGGAAGAACTGCACCGTGGGCCGCAGCAGCCGTGCCCACTTCCAGCAGAGCCGCGCCTGCACATAGAGCTGGGGGCCAGCGGGGGCCATGAGCCCAGGAGCCTTGCCAGGCTACCCCCGTGGCCAATGCACAAATGGTAACTCTGAGGCCGACGGCACAGAACCAGGAGACCTACCGCCTCCAGTTTTTATGGACAAACCACATAGCCTGACCAATCACCCCCTCCACCCACCCTGCTTTACAGGTGCAGAAACTGAGGCCCAGAGAAGGGGCCACGGTTTCACACCGAGTGAGGAAGAGAAAAACCAACTCACCGCCAAGAACATCATGCAGTACATCCCAAAGGAGGAGTGCCCGGAGTAGAAAGACAATCTAAGGAAGGAGAGGGCGGCAGCATCAGGAGGGCTGTGCAGAGGACAAAGCCCAGGAGCCCGGGCCAGCCGGCTCACTGAGTCTCTCCCTTCACCACCTGCTGGCCCCCAGTCCCTTCCGCTGAGCTTCCCACATCCTGAGGGAGAATTTTACTGGAAACATGGCTGGTGTTAGACAGAATGAGAGCCCCAAAAGGAGAGGGCAGAGAGAAGGGGACAGATATGAAGGAGAAACCAAGACATTCCCAGACAAAAAAAGGTCCAGATAATTCGATGTTCACACACCTGCCTAATGAGAAATGCTAACGGGAGTCTCTCCAGGAGAAATGAAGAATACTAGACAGAAACTCCAATCCACACAAAGACATAAAAAAACACTGGTAGAGGTAATTAAAAAATATAAACGTCAGTATCAATGTATGTTTGGTTTATAGTTCCTGTTTTTCCTGTACGATTGAAACGTGTGAACAGTGTAAACTAGACTCACTGTGCTGACCATTTCCCAACAAACACAACTGTCAATTAACCATGCACCTGGAACCGCTACAAAGTTACTACATCTCAATTTAAAGAACTGCATACAACAGGCCCTGGCTGGTGTAGCTCAGTGGATTGAGAGCGGGTTGGGAACCAAAGGGTCCCGGTTCAATTCCCAGTCAGGGCACATGCGTGGGTTGCAGGCCAGGTCCCCAGTGAGGGCCACGTGAGAGGCAACCATACATTGCTCTTTCTCCCTCCCTTCTCCTTTCTCTAAAAATAAATAAATAAAATCTTAAAAAAAAAAAAAAGAAATATACAACAGTAAATATAAATCTATGTTGATAGCACATGATGTATAAAAATATAATGTATAATAACCTCAAAGGGGCTGTGCAATATAGCATATATATACAGCAATATACCACTATATATCTGCAAACATTTTGCCTAAGCAATACCTATTTAACAGAAAAGAAAGAAGTAATGGAGAAATTAAACAAAGCAAAACAAAAATATATATAATATGTGAATAACAAATTATAGAAGTCTTTCCTTATCAGCAATTACATTAATGTGAATGTATTAAATTCTCTAAAAGGCAGAGATTGGAGAATGAATTTTTAAAACATTCAATTTTATGATGTACATAACAGACTCACTTTAGATTCTAAGAACAAATAGGTTGAAAATACAAAAATGAAAAAAAAAATCCATGCAAACAGTAATCAAAAGTTAGCCAGAATGGCTATACTATACTAGTATCAGGTAAAACAGACATTATGATGAAAAAATGTTAGGAGAGCCCTGGCTGGTGTGGCTCAGTGGATTGAGCACCAGCCTGCGAACCAAAGGGTCACCAGTTCAATTCTCAGTCAGGGCGCATGCCTGGGTTGTGGGCCAGGTACCCAGTAAGGGCACATGAGAGGCAACCACACATTGATATTTCTTTCCCTCTCTCTCTTCCTCCCTTCTCCTCTGTCTAAAAATAAACAAATAAAATCTTTAAAAAATATGTTAGGAGAAGGAAAGGACATTACATAGTGATACAAGGGCCAATCAATCAAGAAGACACAATAATCACAAAGATATATGCACCTCACAACACAGCCCCAAAATACATGAAGCAAAAATTGACAGAAGCTACAATATGGGTGACCTCTAAGACATTAAAGAAGTCAAGCAAGAAAGGCCACATAGTATATGATTCCATGTATATAAAATGTCCAAAACAGGTAAATCCATGGAGACAGAAAGTAGGGGAGTGGCTCCCCCGGCTGGGCGGAGGGGAAAATAGCTGCCGGACAAGGCGTTTCTTTTCGGTGTGATGAACGCAAACTGGAATAAGACAGTGGAGACGGCTGCACAGCATCGTGAATATACTAAAAATGAATGAATTGTCCACATTAAAATGGTTAATTAGTGAATTTATGCTACGTAAATTTTATTTCAAGTTTTTAAAAAGAAAAGTAAGGAAGTCAATTAAGTGAAAAGCTGATCAGTAGAGACGGTGCGAGGACAGAACAAAAGCCTGAGAGCAGGACCCGGAATTCGGGGGGGGGGGGCAGTCGCCCCTCCTAGCACTGACCGCTCTGCTCCAGGGTCTGACACCCCCAGCCCCACCCTGCCTCCCTGTCTGCCAGACACAGGGCCACGGGCACCTCCCAGCCAACTCCCACCCTGTCCTCTGCCCACGAGGGACCTCTTTACCCTTCTCCATCTGGCAATTCATTCTCCAACCTCTGGCTTCTGAGGGCTCTTCTCCAGGCCCCACTCTCCCCCAGGAGTGGGAGTGTCTATGGCTTGGGATCCCCCAGCATCACCCAGAGCGAAAGCTGCTAATCCAGCACCCACCTGGACTCCGTAACATTGGCAGGGCTTCCCCTGCACACCTTCTCCACCTGCACATAGACAGAGCAGTTCACGCGGCTCCAATCAGGGTCACACACTGCCAGGAAGTTGGGCCGCAGCCGGCCGATCATGTACTTGGCCAGGTCCGTCAGGGACTGGCTCACTGCAGCCCCGAACAGGAATGTCCCCAGGACCTTGTAGACGGCAGCCACGTAGTTGTTGAAGTCGGAGCGGGAATAGAGGCGGTCCGTGTATACCAAGTAGGCCTCTCCAGCTGAGACCTGCAAGGCGTTTCAGCCAAGAAGCTTCAGGGCCAGGCTGGAGCAGCACTGGTGGGGTCTCCACCAGGCACTGGCTTCCCTGAGGCCACTGGGAAACTGGGAAACTAGAATGCTGAAGGGGGCCATCTTCCCCACAAATACCACCCAGGGCAGATACCTGACGCCCCAGCCCTACAGGCCCCTCCTGCCTTACAAGGATGACGGTGGCGGTGATGGTCACCCCGGCCATGAGCCCATGGGTGACGGTGTCTGGACGATAGGGGTACCGGATGGAGTCATCGCCACAGTAGAACCCTCGCTTGTACGGGGCGTTCACGAGTGTCAGGATGGCGAAAGGCAGAGCGGCTGGGGGTGGGGGAGAGGAGCCATGTAACCACTTGTTTCTTCCCGGGCCGTATAGACCGGCCTTCTTCCGGAGCTTGCACACCTGCCTCAGCCTCCCCCAACGCCCACCATGAAACCCTCTCGGGGTTCCCCACCACCCTCAGATGAACAGCAGAGTCCCCACCAGGCCCACCATCTAACCCGCACCCCACATCCCCTACCCTCTCCCCTCACTCGCTTCCCTCCACCCTCCCGTCTGTTCCTTGAACAAACCCAGAAAGCACCCACCCACGCCCATGTTCTCTCTACCCAAAACATCTTTACCTTCCCCCAGCCTCAGCTTCGCTCCCCCAACTGTGCCACCCAAGTAATCCTTCTCCTAGAAGGAAGTTTCAGTTCTTCCCATCTCTTATCCTTCTGTGTAACGCTGTAATCACTGACACCGGATCGGATCCCCTCCTCCACCCATCTGT
The DNA here is from genome assembly GCA_004026765.1 of Micronycteris hirsuta. Taxonomy (NCBI): domain Eukaryota; kingdom Metazoa; phylum Chordata; class Mammalia; order Chiroptera; family Phyllostomidae; genus Micronycteris; species Micronycteris hirsuta. The sequence goes on from PVJI01010005.1 coordinate 35,563, forward strand.
GAGCACCTGGGGGGCACCATGGTGCTCAAGGCTGAGCCCCAGCAGCTCAGACGGCATTTAATAAGCATCTGGTAAAGAGAGGCCTTCCTGCTTTCCAAGCTGAAATGCTTGCATTCTCATTTGGCCCCAAGCCGGCCACACAGTGACCCGGGCAGACTGGACCTGGGAGCTCAGTGTGAAGAAGACACACTCAGAAGCCACAGTCATGACCAAATGAAGGTGAAGTCGCCCAGGCACGGGGCCCTGTTGAACCAAATCCCTTCCCCCCTTCCCACAAAGGACTCCCTGCTCTATGAGGTGAGTGCAGAGACAAACTCCAGCAGGGTGTCCTTTGCCCCAGACAAGGCAGGTGACAAGAGTAAAAGGGTGTGGCACTTCTGTGGCCTGAATTCCAGAGGAGAGGGACAGCAGGGCTAACTCCTCCCGAAAGCCAAATTCAAGGGCCCCAGGGACCCTTTACTGGTGGCGTTGAGCACCGTGGATGCTGAGTCCGGGGAAGAATTCAGTGAAGAAAACAGGGGTTGGCCTCAGGCAGCGGGGAGGGGTTAGAAATAAAGAATAAGTGAAGGACGACCGAATGGGGGAGGAGAGCTGCAGCTTTCAACAGGGAATGTAGAGTAGGCCTCAGAGAAGGTGGCTTGGAGGGGATGAGGAAGTTCAGGGAAGATCTGGGGAAGAGTGCCAGGCACAGGGACCAGCCAGTGCAAAGGTCTGGAGGTGTGACCACGTCTGGGCAGTCGGAGCACCGGGAAGCAGGGCTGGTTGGGGCCTGGGGGGTGGAGGGCATGGTAAGAATGGGAATCTTGCTGGGAGTGAGACAGGGGCACAGGAGGGTTGGAAGCAGAGGAATGGAGCATGTTTTCACAGGACCCCTCTGGCTGTTGTGAGTGAGGGCAAGGGTGGAGGCAGAGAGACCTAAAAGGAGACTCCCGAAGCTGTGAGTGTATGAGTGGCAGTCAGCGCTAGAAGATGCTGGGAAGTCATGTCACACAGGATGCCTGGAATGGGAGGTCAGCCCCCCAACTCCTGTCTCCTGCCCCTTCCACTGGTGATGCAGGCACCCCAACTGCAGTGGGCTTTCCTGGGATTTGGGAAGGAGAGAACTCAAGGCGCTGAAGTCAGGACCTCCCTCCGCTCAGCCTCCCTGACCTCACATCATCCCACGGGTCCTTGTCACCACTGAAAACTGAGCTGTTGTGTTGAATCTTCTAGATCGGGGAGTGTGATCTGCTTGAACCACCAACTCCTGGCACACAGCCAGCCAGCAGCAACACACAACTTAATCTGGGCTCTGCCTCCTGGATGACCTCTCTGGGATGAAACAGGATTATTAACAGCTCACCCCTCACAGGCTGTTTGGAGGAAAAGGTCCAATTATTTGCATGTTGCTTAGAGTCCAGCATACGGTAAATGCTACACAAATATTTAAATAAATAAAAACATAGGTGCCCAAAATATGGTGCCCAGGTGTTGAGCTAGTTCATACCCCTTGGCACGCCTGCCACCATCTAGCCCATCCCAATGGGGGTTTCATCTGGGACATGGAAGGAGGGCCTGGCCTCTGCCATCCATCAGGACTGAACCCTCCATCCCTCGGTTTCTCAGGCCCCTCAGCGCCGGTAAGAAGGGCAAGAACCAGATTGGGGGGCGGGGGAATTTTTGCCGGAGGGGCCCCTCCCCCTGCCGGGGGTAGAATTCCGAGGCCATTGCCCTCACAGCCTCAGAGCAAACACTCAGCCATTGTTCCTGGGACCCTGGGAGAGGGGAGGGGAGGGGCCTCGGGCTGCCCCCTCCTCCAACCTGGCCCGAAAAGCCGCCCAACAGGTTTGGTCGTGCCGCCCCGCAGCCCGCGGTTCACCCGCAGCCCGGGGCCCAGCTTCTCTTGGTGTTTACCCACTTGCGCAGGTTCAAATCCCACCGACCAGCTGTGCACCCCGGGCCAGGCCTCAGCTCTCCCCAAGCCCACTGGGAAAGCCGATTCTGGGCCCGGGGCCTGAAGGTCCTCCCGGTGGGGACCCGCACCGCAGCCCCTGTCCCGGCCCGCCCTGACCCAGGCCGCCGCCCGTGTGAATCACCGCCCTGGTAGGGCGCGGCGGGAAAGGGGTACGCGGCAGGAGTGGGGGCGCGCACGTCCCCAGCGTCGACTTCCTGCTGCCCCGGGCGGGGATGCCAACTCGGGCGCCGTTTATGACCCACTCCTGAACCCGGCGCGGGTGGGGTAAACTGAGGTAGAAGGGCGCACGCTGGGGAAGGTGCGCCGAAGGGTCCTCCCCTGAGACACTTGAGAAGGGCCCCCCGCCCCATCCCGGGTTCCCGCGGCTCTTACCGACCAGCACGCACAGCAAGTCGAGCAGCACGAAGACCCACCTCCGCTCCATGCCGCCCCCGCCCCGGGCAGCGCCCGCGACCCCCGACGCCCGTCCTAGCGCGTCCCGTCGCGTCCAGGCCGGGCCTCAGAGTCACATGGCCGCCAAGCCAGGCCCTTCGAGGGAGGGGAGGGGAGCGACGGGCGGGGCGGGGCAGCCCCAGGGGAGGGGGCGGACTCTGCCCCCGCCCCGCCCGCGGCGCGCAGGAAGGAGCCCAGTAACGTGCGAGCGAGTGGCGGCTGGGGACCGGGGAATGGAGGAGAGGGTGGGGTCTCTGAGCTGGTAGGGATCATCAGCGCCCAGTCGGGTCCGCCCCCCGCCCCGGCCCCCGCCCGGGAGGCTACAGCTCAGGGACAGCGAGACCCGGGTCACCCAGAGCGTCTGTGCCCTGGCGAATGCCCCGGTCTCACGGATCCGGCCGGCTGTGTCTGGGACATGGGGGCGGGAGGGGGGGCCGGTGAGGTGACAAGGAAAGAACGAGTGAGTGAGGGGTGAATGGGCAACTCCAGCAGAACGGCGGCGTGTAGAGGAGCTCGGGCTGCGCAGGTCACTCTCTGAGCCCACTGGAGACTGGTATTCATGCCGTGTGTATCTCAATATTCTGAATCAGTAAATGTCTAAAAATTGACGGGATACTGAGGCTTAACTGCAGAGGTTTTTATGAGGTCCTGCCAGCCCTGGCAGTTTAGAAGATCAGATTCCTCAACACCCACCCTGGAGGCTGTGCGAGGCACTGTTGCTATGTAGCATTTACTGTCCCCATTCGGCAGGCGAGCAGGCGTGCCAAGGGGTATGAACTAGCTCAACACCTGGAAATGGTTAGAGTTTGTTTCTGTGCCCTGCACCCAGGTCCCAGGGAGCCTGAGCTGGGAGGCACCTGGGGGTCAAGAGCACCCAAGCCTGGGAAACTGAGACACGAAGGGCGCATTACATCCACTTTCAGTGTCCACACACCCACGCTGGATCCTTTCGGCTGGAACCACCTGAGGGGCCTTGGGGAGTGTGACCACCTCCTGGAGAGCCCTGCCTTGATCTGGCCAGAACACTTGATAGGCCAGAGGTTTTGTCACCCTCAAGGTCACACAATGGGAAGGGGGCTGGGATTGATACCCAGGTGGTATGGCTCCAAGGTCCCATGCCCCTGACCTCTAACCCGCATTCACTACCCTGTCACCTCCAATGATCCGGCAGAGGGTGTTCTGGGCCCTTTTTAGAATTGAAGGGAGCCGGGTTCACAGACAGCCAGCCCCTGACCCAAAGTCAAGCAGCTCGGACTTGAACTCAGAGCCCCCTCGACCCTGTTTCCTGGAAGGATGAATAGACCTCTACATCTTGGCCACTGTCCAGACAGTGAGGTTGGGGGCCGAATGTCTCTGGGTCAAGTGCCCTGCGCGCCAGGTCAATTTTCCTAAGCAGGCCGCCTGAGACACTGCTCCACTACCCCCACACACACTCAGATAACTCAGCCCATCCCCAGGGCATGACAAGGTCCTGCTTGGAAACTTCTGCACTGAATTTTCCGTCTGCGGTGCGGCAGAGACGGTGTGGGAGGCGTGTCACCAGCAACCAACCCCGCTTTCCAAGCGCACTCCCCGAAAAGTTTAAGTCGCCCCCAGACTTTCTCTAAAGCGGCCCGGATTGTCCGATTTAATTGCCCGGAGGGTATTCCTAGTGTCAGTAAAGGTGCAGTGGCAGGTTCCAGTTTCAGGCTCAGCTGGTTCCAGCGCGTACTCCTCTCCTCCTGTCGTGACCCCGCCCCACGTTTGCTCGGGCTCTGCTCATTGGCTACTAGTGCTGCCACTCGGGGGGGGGGGTGGGCCCCAGGGAATGGACAGCTGGGCTGTAACTCCTGTCGTTCGTTCATTCATTCATGCAACACAAACCGAATTAGGGGTGTTGTGAGATTTACCTGATAAAACACTGAAAGCTGGCAAAAATGTTATATAAATGCTAGCTGGCACCATTATTATTATTATTATTGCACTTTTTTAAAACTTTAACCTGCCCTGGCTGGTGTAGCTCAGTGGATTGAGCGCAGGCTGGGAACCAGACGGTCCCTGTTCGATTCCCAGTCGGGGCACATGCCTGGGTTGCAGGCCAGGTCCCCAGTGAGGGCCATGTGAGAGGCAACCATACATTGATGTTTCTCTCCCTCTCTGTCTCCCTCTCTTCCCCTCTCTCTAAAAAATAAAAACTTTAACCATACTTTAATGGGGTGACTACTGCTCTCCGTGTTGACAGCCCAACACTTTCAGTTAATGCAGAAATACAACATTGTATTAAAATCAAGGAAACTCAGGGTTCTTTATTGAATACCTACTGTGTACCGCGAGGATGGGGGTAAACTGTGCAGGGCATGCTGGTGGCGACCACCTGGGTGGGTGCTGCAAGGTCAGACCCAGGTGTCTCCAGGCGAGGTTCCTGCAGGCTGAGGCCTTGGGTGGGAGAGTGTAGCCTGGTCCGTTGAGCCAGGAGAGTGTGGCTGGAGGGAGGACAGGAGGCTGGAGCTGGTGTGCCTATTGACCCCTCCCACTGACCTCAATCTCATCCTGTTCTTAAAATACCCAGGCAGGGTCAGGATTAAAATACAGAGATTAAGATTAGTGTTAGGATTGGGGTCAGGACTTCTACACTTGTTAGCTGGGGTCTCCCACACTTCAAGAAGTTTTCACACCTCGTCCTTTAGAGAAACTGAACTAGCAAGGCCTGGTCAGGGGACAGAGCCTGGGCTGGGAGCCATGACTGGATGGCTTCTCCCTCACCTGCAGATGGCAAAGCTGGGAGACTGAAGGTACTGGGCCTTATCCACCTACCCTGGATATCCCACCACCTCTGTGGTGCCTGACTACTCCTAAGCAGCGACATTCAGGGTTCGGGTTATCAGTTATCATGACCCCATTGTCTCGGCAGAACCTGAGGGACTCCAGGTTTGTTTCCAAAAGGAATATTGTGAAGAAAAAAGCTTAGCAGGTTGGCAGGAAGGTGCCTGGCACACAGTAGGTGCCACCTCAGTGCAGCCAATACTTCCTCCTTTCTATACCTGTCTTTGGACTCAGAAAGACCACACTGGGAGTTGTCTCCCAGACTGGGGGCTTTACCTCTGGATAGCCATGATGGGTATATTTGGGCAGGGAAGGCAAAGTGGGTGTATGGTCCTCAGTTTCGTTAGGAAGCACTACTGGAAGGTTAACTGAATACAACACAGTGGGGTAGGCGCCCGGAGTTACCTGCACATCAGAATCCCAGACCTGCATACAGCTACAAGGATTCTGTTGTCCCTGAGTGCCGCACCACCTGCATCAGGGACAGGGCAATCCTCCCAGTTTCAGCACTCACTGCATCGGCATCCTGGGAACCCTGAGCTCTGGGTGGAGCCACCAACCCACACAGATGACCCCTACTGCAGTGCCCTCCCTGCCCTACACCCACCCAAGCCTGCCATCTCGCCTAAGCTCTGGCACCATCCTGGCCTGTGTGTCTGCTTCTCAGCTTACCATAGCATCCTCCCCAGAGTCAGCTCCAGGAGGGCAGGGACCCTCATATATTAGGGGCTCAATCAATGCTTGCTGAATGAAGTGACCTAGTGAATAACGACCTAGTGCTGGGCCCTGAGGTCACCAGAGTGACTGCTGCTCCAGGTGCTCGGTCTGGGCTGGGGTTTCACAGGGCGAGGCCACAAGCTGCTTACCCCTTTTACAAGAGCTATCTTCAAGGGGAGCCCGGCCCCTGAGCCATGCCCCCCACCTTGCCTGACTATGGATGGGGGTGGCAGGAGTGGTATTTGAGGTATTTACTCCAAGCCTCCATCACTGGGCCCCAAGGTCAGGAGAGGCTGCAGACTCCAGTCTACCTCAGGGTTGGGGGGTGGGGGGCAGGAGCAGCCTCTACTGGACAGTGAGGCAAAGCCACAGCACGGCCCTGACCTCCTGACCACCAGACACTCACGGGCACTAATGTGCCACACTCACCTCAGTGTGCTCCTCATAGCAGCCCAGGAGTAATGTTAAAAGAGGGTATTACAGTAGAGAGGCGAAAAACATGGAGAATTTCAGCAGAGAAATGGGGGGAAAAACCCCAGAAAACAGCAGAGATATGGGACAGGCTGAATAGCAGTCTGGAAACTGTGGAAAAGAGGACCAGAGACCTCAAAGACTGGTTGGTCAAGAGCAACCATCCAAATAGAAACACAGAGAGAATCGAACACATGGAAATCTGTAGAACAATTCCCAATGCCCTTCTGTGTAACTGGAGGCCCAGGAGGAGCAGAGAGAAGGCGGTAGCAGCAAACACATCTGAACAAATAATAGCCAAGATGCCTTGACACCGATGCAAGGCTGCCCTCAAGCCCAAGAAGCTCCATGTGGAAACCTACACCTCGCACATCACACTCAAATGCTGGTGTCCAGACAAAAAGGAAATCAGAGAAAAAGGAGGGGTCTCATCTAGGAAAACACAAGAATGACTGATTTCTCATTAGAAACCAGGAGTCTAATGGAACATCTTTAAAATGCTGATCCCACCCTGACTGGTGTGGCTCAGTTGGTTGGGCATTGACCATGGGGCAAGTAGCCGCCGGTTTGAGCCCCAGTCAGGACACATGCCTGGGTTGCGGGCCAGGTCCCCAGTTGGGGCACATGAGAGAAGCAACCACATGTTGATGTTTCTCTCCCTTTCTTCCTCCTCCCTTCCCCTCTCTCTAAAAATAAATAAAATCTTAAAATGCTGATCCTGCCAAAAAAAGGAAAAAGTGTTTCAAAAATGAAGGAGGAATCCTCGAGGATCTCCTTGGCCAGTGAGAGGGAGTGAAGAACATTTGTGGGAAGAAATGAGGGCCCATCTCTAAAGGCTACAGAAAAAGCGAGGTACCACAATGTGCCCATCCGAACAGGCAACACCCAAATTAAAAAGCTTCTGCATTGAGCGCGGGCTGGGAACCAGAGGGTCCCAGTTCGATTCCCAGTCGGGGCACATGCCTGGGTTGCAGGCCAGGTCCCCAGTGAGGGCCATGTGAGAGGCAACCATACATTGCTCTTTCTCCCTCCCTTCGCCTCTCTCTAAAAATAAATAAATAAAATCTTAAAAAAAAAAAAGCTTCTGCATGGCTAAAGAAAACAGCATTAAAATAAAAAGAGAACCACCTATATAGGAAAACATATTTGCCCATGATACCTCCGACAAGGGTTTGATCTCCAAAATATATAAAGAATTCATATGATTCCACTCTAGGAAGATAAAAACCCCAATTTAAAAAATGGGCAAAAGACTTGAACAGACACTTCTCCAAGGAGGACATACAGAGGGCCCAGAGACATATGAAAAGAGTCTCAGCATCACTAGCCATCAGAGAGATGCAAATTAAAACCACAATGAGATACCACCTCACACTGGTCAGAATGGCCATCATAAACAAAGCAACAGACAAGTGTTGGAGAGGATGGGGAGAAAAGGGAAACCTAGTGCACTGTTGGTGGGAATGCAGACTGGTGCAGCCACTGTGGAAAACGGTATAGAATTTCCTCAGAAAACTAAAAATGGAACTGCCTTTTGACCCAGCAATTCCATTGCTGGGATTATACCCTAAGAACCCTGAAAAACCAATCCAAAAGAAGCTATGCACCCCCATGTTCATAGCAGCACAATTTACAATAGCCAAGTGCTGGAAACAACCTAAGTGTCTATCAGCAAATGAGTGGACCAAGAAACTATGGCACATTTACACAATGGAATTCTACGCAGCAGAGAGGAAGAAGGAGCTTATACCCTTTTGACAGCATGGACGGAACTGGAGAGCATTATGCTAAGTGAAATAAGCCAGGCGGTGAGGGACAAATACCGTATGATCTCACCTTTAACTAGAACATAATCAACAAAAGAAAAAAACAAGCAATATATAACCAGAGACATTGAAATTAAGAACAATCTAACAATAGCCAGAGGGGAGGGGGGAGGGGACTGTGGGGAGAAGGGTTTTCAGGAACCACTATAGAGGACACATGGACAGAACCAAGGGGTAGGGTGGAAGCATGGGAGGGAGGTGGGTTTGGATGGGGTGGGAGGGAGGGGAAGGGAGAAAATGCAGATAACTGTAACTGAGCAACAATAAAGTAATTAAAAATAATAAAATAAAATAAAGTAAAATAAAAAGAACAGGTGACACCCAAACCGAGGACGACACAGTGCTGGCGAGGCCCGGGAGCTGTGGGGACCCTCCGTTACCACCAGCGGGAATCCAAATGGTGCAGGTCTTTGGAATACAGTTTGGTGGTTTCTGACAAAACTAAAAACACTCTTACAGTAAGATTCAGCTCCTGGGTATTTCCCCAAATGAAGTAAAAACGTGTATCCAAACAAAAACCTGCGTAAGTGTTCACACCAGCTTCATCTGTAAGTGCCCAAACCTGAAAGCAACCGAGAACTCCTTCAACAGGTGAGTCCGTCTGGTGGAATGTTGCTCAGTGACAGAAAGAACAAACTACGGAGCCACAAGACATGGAGGAGCCGTAGGTGCACGTCACCAAGTGAAGGGAGCCAGCCTGAAACGGCTCTGCACCAAACGGTTCAAAACCAGGGAGAAAAAACCATTATACTATACACCTGAAACTAATACAAAATAACGCTGAATGTGAACCGAAAAATTAAGTTTTAAAAAACCAGGGAGAAAGACACAGATCTTAGCAGTCAGAGTAAAAACACACACACACAAAGCTAAGGACAATGGCAGCTTTCTTGGAGGCAGAGCAAACCAGAATGTGGTATAGCAGGAGCTCTAAAAATGCTTCAAGAAAATAAAAATAGACTAAAAACTCCAGTGAATACCATTCTACAGTCCCTGGCACCCCACCCCCTAGGTGCCCCTGCTCTCAGTGCTGGTACACCAGCTCTGAAGGACTAAGCCCCAATTCCAGAAGACACCTGACTTTCCCACGCATGTAGGCACAACCAGCCCAACCCATCTGCCCTTGGCCTCCACTCCCTCGGTCCAGGACCATCCCTCCCAGGCATGCCCCCGCCCCGTCCAGCCTGTGTGCACAACCACTAAAGGAGCTTTGAAAACCACACCTTGACCCAGCCCCTGCTTACCCCTCCAAGGGCTTCAGGACAAACCTGCTGGCCTGCCCACCTAGCCCCTCTGCCCTCCATCTTTCTTGGGATCAGGTCCCTGTCTTCTTCTGTGTTGGCCATGACCTTGGCCTGATTCACATAGCCCTCACCAAAACAGGGTGATTCGCCTTCAGGTTCCAGATTAAATGTCCCCTCCATTTAACTGGTCACCTCCCTCCTATCAGTGACTACGTGACAAGGGTGACCTGTGGTTTCCCTGCATCTCCTCCTGCCCTGCCCAATCCACCACAAGGTTTCAAATCAAGTTTAATTCATAAATCAAATCAGCCCTGGCTGATGTGGCTGAGTGGATTGAGCGCTGGCCTGCGAACCAAAGGGTCATCAGTCAGGGCACACGCCAGGTCCCCAGTGTGGGGCGCACGAAAGGCAACCACACATTGATGTTTCTCTCCCTCTTTCTCCCTCCCTCCCCCTCTCTCTAAAAACAAATAAATAAAATCTTTAAAATAAATAAATCAAATCAAGGGCTTTAAATCAAGTTTAATAAATAAAACAGCAAGGGGTTCAAGGCAGTTGTCACTTCACAGTGTGGTCCTTGGTGGGGTGACAGGAAAGGCTGAGTCCAACCCTGCAGATGGGCTCAAGCCAAAACTCTCCTGGTGACACCCAGGGCCTGGGGAGAGCTGCCCTGTCCCCCTGAGGACCCCACTCCAATTTGTAAACAGAAACATAAATAAAACAAGGGAGGTGAGGGAAGAGAAGGACCAGGACCCCAAACCATCTTGCTGGGGAGCTTCAACAGAAACACAACCAGGAACCAGGGTCAGGGGACAGGCTGGAACCTGGCCCCTCGGCATTGCAGGCAACAAGGGGGGTGTCAGCCACCTGTCTCTTGGAACCCATGCCCGCACAAGGCTGCTGAGAGGCCCTGGGGCAGATAGAGAGAGGAGGCAGATGGGCATAAAGTGCGGCTTTTCCTGAAGTGGACAGAGTGGGTGAGGTCAAGGGTGGGGCGGGGCCAACGTCGAGGTATATGGCTCTGTGCCCCATGGGGTTTGGCACCGAGTAGCAGCTGCCCACCGACCCCTAGGCTAGGGCAGCCCACGGCCCTGCTAGGTGCGAGGAGACAGAGCCAAGCAGAGTGCTGGGTGCTCCCTGGGAGGAGACTGCTGGTGGGGGGGAGGGCATCACCCTGCCCTGTCTCCCCCTGACAGGCAGGGATGCTTTTCCTCGCCTCTGCTGGCTAGAGGGGACCCGGCCCTCTGCACCCAGCTGCCCAACGGGTCCCACGGTGAGTGGCAGCCTGGAGCCAGGCAGTGGTGCCCGGTGCTGAGGGTGCCGGTCTTTGTGTGGGGAGGGGCAGGGCTAGTAGCCCTGCCACTGCTCACCCCAGTCCTTGAAGTGTTCTGAAGCAGAGAAGGCGTTACCCGAGGCCCACGAGGAAAAGGGTCGGGAAGACTGACAGGCAGAGGCAGGCCCCACAGTGGCCCCAAGTCCAGTCTAGGCCACACACACCCGCCTATGGCCAGGAATCAACAGGTCATCACGTTACAGCTGCAGTGAGGGGAGAGACCGAGAGAGAGACCAAGAGAGGGTCAGTCCAGTCCCACGGGCTGCGCGACTGGAGCACCGTGGGCCAAACACGTGGCTCCCAGCCTCGCCTCCCCCAGCGGACGGTGTGTTCACACGTGCCTGGGAGGGCTGGTGGTTGGGGCAGGGGTGAGGAGACTAGCACTGGCCCCACTGGTACCTTTTTGGATTTTGAACCATATGAATGTATTACCTAGTCAAAAAAATAAATAAGCCAAATTAAAAGTAGAAAATAAGACTAAAGAAACAGAGAGCCTTCTCCATGGGGCCCTGCCACCCTCAGGCCCTCAGGCCAGACCCCTCCCGCCCTCCTCAGTTCAGCCTGAGGCTGGGGGCCCCTGGGGTGGGGGCTGCACTCACTGTGACAGGGGCTCCGAGTGCAACCCAGGGCCCGGGCACGCTGGGTGGGCAGCCAGGAAAGGATTCACGTCCCCAATGCCAATGAGTCCAAACTCAGTGACCGACAAGGCCACCTGCGCAGGGGCCACAGCCTCTTCAGGCTCTCCGTCCATATCCACGTGGCTGGAGACCAGGGGCAGCTCCGCAGGGAGGGCTGCAGGCAGGGCCAAGTCCACAGCCAGTCTTGAGCTGGCACTGGGCTCTGGAGCAGCTGCAGCGGAGGGGCAAAAGGCCGGCTCGGCCAGGGCCGGGGGCTGCTGGGGCAGGGGCACAGTGTGGGGAGCATCCAGCTGCTGGAACAGACAGGGCCCTGGCTCCGAGGACGGGAGGCTGTCGGAGCCCTCCTCAGGCTCACCAAGGCTACCAGCCACGCTGTCCACACTCAGCGGCTCTGTAGGGGAGAACACAGCTGCGGCCAGACACTCAGGGGCACCCCGTGCCCAGCCCTCCCAGGGTCCACAACAATCCCGGCTAAGGTGCACTCGCTTAAAACCACACTTCAGCCTTGACACCGCAACCTACACAGGCTCCAGCTAAATCTGTTGGGGACAGCAAGGCGTACAGACCCTTCTTCACGAATGTGTTCACACAAGTGCAGAAAATACACATGAACACAAAGAAACTACTTATACTCAACTGTGCAACCAGGCTAAGGCCCTGCCTTGAAAAGTTGTTACTCTTGCTTCTCAAGAGAGTACACAACAGATTCAAAATAACAAAATGACGCCTTAAGTGCGCTGCGAAGTCAGGGTAGGCGTGGGGCCTGTGGAGCTCTGAGTGACAGGTGCGTGACAAGCAACTCTGGACGGGTAGCTATGGGTGCCCTTCCAGGCAAACCACAAAACCAACCACATTCTGGAACCAGGGGTAATATAAACCAGAGTCCCACAGGCCTAGAGAATGAAGGCCCTTGTCCTTTCCTCTGTGGTCACCTTCAGAAACTGAAATCACGAACCAGGCCTGTTTTGCTCTGACATAGCCCTGGGCCAGGACACTGGGAGGGCTCAGGCACTCCCAGTTCCCCCACATGGTGGCTGGGGCTAAGCAGTCACCATCTGAGGCCAGAAAGAAGTCTCCCAACCCGGGCCTGCAGAGAAACTCCCCAACCTGGGGCCAAAATGGGGTTCCCAAACACCTGGCACCCAGAGAGGAGCCCCTACGTTGGGCTGCAGGGCACACATGGTGCCCCCATGGTATCTCACATGTGTGCCACCTCATGGGGTGGAGAGACACCTGCTCCTTAGTGTCCACTGGCACAGGTCAGGGTGCTAGTTACGAGGGGGCACCCAAGGGTAGGGCCCACCCCACATTCTTACCCATGTGCATCCGTGCCACAGGGTCCTGCTCAGGGCCTAGGCTGTCAGTGACAGGGGGCAGGGGTGGTGAGGAGCGGGGACGGGTGATGCCATCAGGGTCACTGCTATCTAGGTCCTGGTCTGTGTCCCTGAGAAAAGAGGGCGACATGGAGGGCTGCAGGGAGACAGGCGCCTCAGGCAGGAGTGCTCCCCAGGACTCCCAGTGTGCCCCTGCCCCAGGTCCTCCTGGAAGCTTGCTGCACATACGTAGTTCCGGACGGGCCGTACTTCCTCCGTCCGAGCCGTGTCTGCTGGGAGAAGTAGTCGTAGCGCTCAGACTTCTTCCACAGGTAGTAGTACTCCACACACTCGCCCACAGACCTCGTACGCACCTGAGGGGCAGCATGGTGTCATCCGGGCCTCCCATGCCCAGCCCCCTCCACTTCCCAGGACAGTGGTAACAGGTCACGGCAACCACGGCTCTCAAAGACCCTGCCCACACCCTCCATGTCCTCTGCACCCATCTCTAGCCCCCATCTAAGGCTCAAAGGCCACCCCCATGTCTAGGGCTCATCCCTTTGCCCTAAACATGATGGCATCCCAATCTCAGAGAGATCCTCCACCTGCTGGCATGGGACTCCATTCTTCTTCACTCTGGGCCCACGTGTCCAGTGCCCACCACCCTCATCCCGGACCTCGCCAGGCTCCCAAGGACTGCAGTGTCCACCGCATTCCCCGTTCATCACAGGCCCAGCAGAGGGGGGAAGAGCAGCGCAGATACCAGGCACAGAGCCCCCACCCAGAGAGGGTGGGGTGCAACCTGGCCACGCCTGCTTTCCTGGAACACCATTAGCACCCCAAGGCAGAGCCGTCCGTGAGCACAGGAGACGCGGTCACGAACCCCAGACTCAGATCGCACACACAAGCACCCTCAAAATAAGGGCAACACATGTGAACAAAGGTCCAGCACGGGGCTAGACGCCCCCGGCAACACCTCTCGGGGCACCTTCATTTGGAGAAGCCCCCACAGCAAGGCCACAGCTGCGCTGCAGCTACAGTGTGTGACAACCACTGCTGCTCCCCAGGATGAGGGACAGACACCAGAGCCCCGGGAGGCCGGGGAACCAGGGGCATGGGCCAGACAAACACAAGCTGTCTCCTCTTCCCAGTGACCCCCTTCTGCATCAGGGGTCTGATTGGGAATGAGAGGGGGCGGCGTGTGGAAGACAAGACATGAAGTTCTGCTCACAGAAGCAGCCTCGGCTGAGGGGAAACGCGGTGAACAGCGTGCTGCGTCAGGCTGGCGGGAGCTGACCCGCCTAGAGGACCTCGTGCTGCCAGGAACAACACTGGGAAGGTCAGCAGGGCACAGTCCTGTCCCCACAGTGGCCCAGCAGAGGCAGCTCACTGACCCCAACCTCCCAAGAGAGGACAGAGGCCCCAAACGTGAGTTAGGTTTCAGCAGACCCTGCTTTTCCACATGCTGTGTCACCATGAATAGTCAGAAGGGGCAAGGGCTGCTTCCCTAGACCGCAGCAAAAGCCCTGGGAGAGCGGGGAAGGCGGGGGAGCTGCGATGAGGAAGACAAAGGGAAGTTCGGGCTCTGAGACAGTCATGGAGCACATCTGGCCAGATGTCCAGGGAGAGTGACCGAGGTCTAGGAAAGACAGGGCACTCAGGTCCAGGGGAGGACAGGGGGACTCAGGTCTGGGGGAGGACACATGGACTCAGGCCTAAGGAGGATAGGGAATTCAGGTCCAGGGGAAGAAAGATGAGCTCAAGTCTAAGGGAGGGCAGGGACCTGGCACTGGGCAGCCCCTCCGGTCATGAGCAGTTGCCACAGGTGGCAGGAGAAACCTATTTCCTTGATTTGATTGAACTAGGAGACCCTTGATCCCCATGGCTAAGGGCTGATGGTGGATGGTGAATACAAGCACTCCTAAAATTCACCTTTAGGCCCATTACTTCCCATATTGGAGCCTTCTTTGGGGGAAGAAAGTGGCTTGGCACAGGAGACTAGAGTGAGACAACAGGCATGCAAGAGAGACACAGAAAGCAGAGCTTTAGCCCTCAGCTCGGAGGAGCCACAGGAACCTGATGAGGAGAGTTGAGACCTTGTGCTGTGGGCTATAGGGCACCATGTGCTCAGGCTCCCAAGACCTTCCCAGCCCCAAGGAGGCCATGGTGCAGCCCGGTGGGAGCTGGAGAGGGGGCGCCGTATCCTCACCTTGTTGGCCTGGATCAAGTGGAAGTTCTTCCCGTGCACACGGAAGCCGTGCTCGAAGTTCCTGCACTCCTCCTCGCTCCAAGCACAGAGCCCGTCTGCAGACAGGAGGAGGCAGTGGCATCAGCAGTGCCCAGACCAGGACAGCCGGCGAAGATGGGGCAGGCCAGCGGGGAGCTCACCTCGGATCACCTTCACGTTGAACCGTAGTCTCCGCAGAGCCTCCTCCACATTAAAACTGCACTTCACCAGCTCATACAGCGCCTGGGGGAGCAAAAGCCTCTTCCCACCTGCTCACCAGCAGCGACAGCAGGAGGATTTACTTCACTATCAGGGCAGGGAGACTGAGGGCACGTACCTCACCATCAGTGAAGGGGATATGGGAGGCATTTAACCCTACCATCGGGGCGGGGACATGGAGCCGGTCACATTGCCATCAGGACAAGGATAATGCGGGCATTTGCCCTACCATCAGAGGGGGGATATGGGGGCATTACACCGCCATCAGGGTATGGATGTGGGGAGTGTTTACAACACCACTGGGGCAGTGATATGGGGGTGTTCACATCACCATCGGGATGGGGATATTGGAGGCATTTACCCCACTGAGGTGGGAATATTTTACATCACCATCAGGGCAGGGATATCAAGAGCATTCATACCCTCAACAGAGTGAGGATATCAGGGAGCGTTTACCTCACCATCGAGGTGGAGACATGGGAGGCATGTTCACCACCTTCAAGATATGGGGGTATTCACAGCACCATAGGGGCATGAACATGAGGGTGTTCACACCATCAGGATGGGATATCAGGGTGCACTTACTCCACCATCAGGGCTGGGATGTGGGGGTGCTCCTACCACCATCAGGGCAGGAATATAGGGGTATTCACACCACCACTGGGGATGAGATGGGGGGTTGTTTACACCACCACCAAAGTGAGGGTTTGGGGGTATTCACACCACCCAGCATGCTGCCTACCTGCTCACTATCTTTCACCGTTTCTCCCTCCGGGAGCTGAGACCCAGCCGTCTCGTGCCATCTCCGCTTGACTGCCCGGTACAAGAACTCCTCCACCTCCCTCTCAGGGAGGATGTTGGGGTCCCACAGCAGCTGGTCTTCATTCTCATAGACTGTTCAGAGGGATGGCCAGGGTCAGCTGTGGGCATGTGGTCCACACCCACACCTCGAAGAGTGCCTGCTCCCTCCCCCAAGCTCCCACCAGACTAGCCATCACAGCACCTCCAAAGAACAGCGACCACCTGGAGGCGGCAGCAGCTGGCCTGGCTGAGGAAGGGGGGACTTCTGAGCATGGCCTTTGGGGAGGGAGTTGTGGGCAATGGGTTCAGGGAGGACGAACACGTTTGCACAGTTTACAAGCCTTGAAAGAGTCCCAAGAAAGCAGAGCGAAGAACCTGGACCTACTGATGGCAGTGAGACCTGGGTCCCAGTGATCTGGCTCAAGCCACAGCCACTCTAACCAGAGCACCACACCAGCCACATACGAGAGTACTTTGCCCAGGGAAGGGAGTCCCGCCCAACGGCAGCAGAGGATTGCAGCCTCCAGCCACGGAGGGGCATGATGAGGAAGAGACTGAAAGGAGAGCTCAGGGCCAGGTCTGGGAAGCCCCCAGAGCCAGCAGCTCTTAAAATATCTAGGGAAGAGGCACAAGGACTGAAAAGCAAACAATACAAACAAACAACCCAGTGTAGTGGCCAGAAAGTAAAACACGCACTTGGGAAAATAGCTCCTACACTGGAATCTGGTTGGAAAATTGCCTGGGAACAAACAACTCTTGGGTTGGCGCTGAGAATCACAAGGTGCAAAAGCCCCTGTGGGCCTGGAGCTACCTCCTACCCCCTCTGTATTGACACAAGTCCAGCCTGGACCAGAGCAGCGAGCCTGAGAGGACAAGAGGCCCCTCTCTGGGAAAGAACATCATCCTATAACCTTAGCCCTCCATCTACCGAGTGTGTGAAAGGGAGAGAAAAACTGGAACCACAGAAGTAAATCCACAAGTGGCTGAAAATCAGAGTTAGCAGACAGGACTTCCAAGAATCACGTGAATTTTCCAGGACTGGAAAATATAAATTGTGAATCTATGAACCCACTGAACAGCTTCTATTCTTTTTTTTTTTTTTTTTTTTAAACATATTTTATTTATTTTTAGAGAGAGGGGAAGGGAGGAGAGAGGGAGAGAAACAGCAATGTATGGCTGCCTCTCACATGGCCCTCATGGGGACCCGGCCCGCAACCCAGGCATGTGCCCCGACTGGGAATCGAACCGGGACCCTCTGGTTCCCAGCCTGCGCTCAATCCACCGAGCCACACCAGCCAGGGCTGAACAGCTTCTATTCTATAGCAGCCTGGACATGATTAGAAGAGAAGACGTGATTAGTAAAATCAAAAAGAATTCAATAAAAATAAAAGAGAAGGAACCAAACTGAATTTAGAGAGAACACAGGGGATGAGGAAGACAGTCACACATGTAATGGAGAGATGGAAGAAGCAAACAAAGAATGGGGCGGGAGGAAATCTGAAGAGACCATGGCCAAGAAGTCTCCAAACTGATGCATGACACCAAACTACACATCCAAGAAACTCAGGACAGACACAAAGAAAACACACCTAGGCAAATCTGGGCAAAATGCTAGAAGATAAAAGAAAAATGTAATCAGCCTGCAGGGAAACAGTGAACAAGAATTTCAACAGAAACAGTAAGGCAGACATCTGACTTTTTCGCAGAAACAACGGATGTCAAAGACAATGGAATGAAATGGCTCACATGTGTAAAGAAAAAAGCTGGCAAATCTAGAATCGAGACCCATAAAAATACTCTTCAAAAGTGAAATCAAGGTTAGGACTTTCCGGGCAACCAAAAGCTGAAAGAATTAATCAATATCACAAGAAGTAGTAAAGAGCAAGTTCTTTAAGCGGAAGCAAATGATCCCAAATGGAAGCTGGAGGGAGTGATCAGCATCGTCCAGGCAGCTGGGCATGAACTGGGGGGCCATGTGCCACGTAAAGCACAACACTGTCACCGTGGTACCTGCAGAAGCGGCAGCAGTGCAGCGGACAGGAGGTGAGGAGACTAGAACGTCCAACCTTTTTCATTTCACAGCACACACAAACTAATCACCAAAATTCTGTGGCACACCTAAATATATATTTTTTTGCCAATCTGACAAAAAAATAGGTATAATCTTGATTCACTCATACCAGATGGCTATTAGTGTGTTGCCTTTATTTTTAATCCTCACTTGAGGATATGTACTTATTGATTTTAAAGAGAGAAGAAGGGAGAGAGAAAGACAGAAAAACATCGACGTGAGAGAGAAGTATTGATTGGTTGCTTCCCGTATGCGCCCAGCCCTGGGATCCAATACATGACACACACGAGCCCTGACTGGAGATCAAACCTACAACATTCCAATTGACTGAGACACCCAGCCAGGACAACTGTCATTTTTTCACTTGACAATCTAAGGGAAAAGAGGTCAGTGTCCCTGATTAAACAGTCAGGTATTGCATGTTATAAAACTTCTTGTGGCACACAGGTTGAACTGAAAATCACTGATCTAAACTAGGATAACCATTGAAGAGGTAATATGAAAACTAAAACTTATGATCTCAAAGAGGAGGAAAAAATAGAATAAAACTATTTAATTAATCAAAAGGAAGACAAACCCTGGCCAGTGAGGCTCAGTTGGTTGGATGGAGCATCGTTCTGTAAAACAGAAGGTTGTGGGTTTGGTCCCCATTTGGGATGCACACGAGAAACAACCAATCGATATTTCTCCCTCACACCAGTATTTCCCTCTCTTTCTCCCTCCCTTCCCATCTCTCTAACATCAATCAGCGGGTCGCTGGATGAGGATAATAAAAAAAAACTTATCCCAGCTGCTGTCACAACTACAAGAAAAACAGTCCAAAATGGAACTGGGCTACATACTCTCTATTAAAAGGCAAAAGAGTATGAGACTGGATAAAAAATTAGATAGAAAAAGCCCTGGCTGGTATGGCTCAGTGGATTGAGCGCTGGTCTGTGAATCCAAAGGTCGCTGGTTCGATTCCCAGTCAGGGCACATGCCTGGGTGGAAGGCCAGGTCCCCTGTTGGGGCTATGCAAGAGGCAACCACACATTGATGTTTCTCTCCCCCTCTTTCTCCCTCCGTTCCCCTGTCTCTAAAAATAAATAAAATCTTTAAAAAAAATTAGATAGAAAAATATGCCATTTACAGAAAAACAACTTGAAATATAAAAACAAGAAAAGCAACATTTACAAAACACACTAAATACTGGTCATAAAACAAGGCTAACTGATTTCAAAGGACTAAAAGCACAGAGTATGCTCTCTGGAATTCAACTAGAAATCAGTAACAGTGGGATAACAAGGAATTCCCCAACATTTGGAAATTAAACAGAAAGCTTCTAAGTCTGAGAAGTTACTACAATGTGAATGAAAGAATGACAAACCAAAATGAAATAAACTAGGAGGATAGAAATAAACATAAAAGTAAAAATCAAATAGCAATCAGACAACAGAGAAAAATCAACAAGCCAAAAGTCAGTTCCTTGTAAAGGGTAGTAAAAGTAACAAACTCCTAACCAGACTGACCAACAGGGGCTAAAAAGAAGAAAATGCAACATGTCAATATCAGGACTCAAAAGGGACATCACTCTAGACCCTACAGATACTAACATAAAGGGATATTATGATCTTTTTTACAATAAAGCTAGCAAATTACTAATGTGATAAGCCTTTCAAAAATGCAACTTAGAATTCTATTATTAAATATACGGAATTTATAATTAAAAATCTTCTAAAAACATGAAACCAAAGTAAATCCCAGGCCCAGACAGATTCACTGAGGAATTCTTCCAAACACGTAAACAAGAAACAGAAACAATCTCACACAAATTTTCCCAGCTGTTAGTAAAAGGCACTTGCCAGCGTACTTGGTGACAGCAGCATAAGGACCCCAAAGCCTGGGAGGGACAAACACAAAGTAAAAATGACAGGCAGTGTCATAGCAACAGACAAGGTAATCTACAAGCGTACATGGATGTACTGCGACACTTCCAGGCCTGAGGCCCTGCACCCGCCCAGACACTGTGGAAGCAAAGCCCAGAAACAGCGCGCACACCACCAGCAGCGGGCTTTCCACACAGGCACCGCTGTGTTCGGTGGAGGAAAAGTGACCTTTTCAGTATGTGGTGCCAGAACAAGTGTACACTCACACACGAGGAGAAAATGGACCCAGAGCCCAACCTCCAACCATAATACAAAAACCAAATTAAGTCACATCACAGCATTAAATGAAATAGGGAAAACAAAGGAGTTTATCTTCCAGACCTGCAGGCTCCTTCGACTGCCCACACAGCGGGTTAAAATACAGACTGGTAAGCTGGACTTTGGGAGGAAAAGTGCAGTGCATAGCGCCCACATAGGACTTGTATGCAGAACACAGGTGGAACCCCACAAATAAGAAAGAGAAAGACTACCCAATTTAAAAATGGGGAGCCCTGACTGGGTGGCTCAGTTGGTTGGAGCATCATCCTGTACACCAAAAGGTTGTGAGTTCAGTTCCTTGTCAGGGCACATATCTAGGTTATGGATTCGATCCTCCATCAGGGTGTGTACAGGAGGAAGCTGATTAATGTTTCCCTCTCACATCAGTATCAGCCTGTCTGTCTCTCTTTCTCCCTCTAAAAGCCATGAAAAAATGTCCTTGGATTAAGGGCGGGGCAGGGGGAGAGGCATTGAGCAGGCACTTCACAAGAGATAACCACCAGTAGACACATTATTACTCATCAGAGAAATGCAAATGAAAGCCACTATGAGACATCACTCAACCAACTGAAGGGCTAAAATCAGTAAGACAGACAATACCCAGTGCTGCTGAGGATACGGAGCACTGGGGCCCCGCACGCTGCTGGCAGGACCCCCTAAGCAACACCCACAGACCTGATGTAAGCCACCAGATGCCTCCCAGCCATCTATCCACTAAGACACACCTGCGGACGTGCGTTAAGTACAACTGCGGACTGCAGTGCCAATCAACAAAAGGGACGACCAACGTAGGACACTCACACAGGGAACACGACGCAACAGGATACAAGACGCACACACCACATGGCGGATCTAATCTCACAGTGTGACATGAGCGAGAGGCCAACTCCCACCCCCACAGGACCAAAGAGCTGCTCCATGCAAGGCAGGCTTGGGGGAGAGGACGAGGGCAGGAGAACAGCCTTCACGGCTGGGCTCCGCACCAAGACTGGCACAGGCCCCCGCCCCTCTGGGGGTGTAGCTAAGGTGTGTGCACAGATGCCTCTCTCCTCGAGAGGGTTCCAGGAGTGTCCCCTGTGACCCAGCTTAGCTCCACTTTCCCATCTCTCACCCTTTGTCCAAACTGCTTACAACAGAGCAAGCACATCCCATCACACCCATGTCCCAGCCGCTAGCCCCAGGAGGCCTTACTCTTTACTGAGGGTCCCTGTCTTCCTTGTCTGTCCTACCCCACCCCCAATCTCGGCTACAGAGTCATCTGGGAAAAGCCTCCTGGGCCAACAGTGCCAGCCCAGGGCCTGCGGAGGCTTTCAGGCAACAAAAACAAGACTCAGTAGGCACTTGACTTCATACTGTTTTCTTCGCCTCTAAATGGAGGGGACAATTCCTATCTCAAAGAACAGAGGCCAGTACACATTGTAGGAGGATCAACACACAAATCAAGTCCGGGTCGGGGACAGAGCAGGGAGAGGGACACAGGTTTCTGGGAAACCCTGGCACGGGACACAGACAAGATAAGGAAGAAGTCTGTGGGCTAAGCAGGGAAGAACATGAATGCCCAGAGGACAGGTGCAGAGCCCTGGGCAAGAGGCAAGTCTCCCTGCTTCCTCCCAACCACAGAGCGCTCGCTCTGCAAACCTGCTGCCCACAGCTGGCGCAGGGCGGCACCTGTCCCGGGCTGGGTCCCTCAGATTCCCTCTGAGGATTTGAGAACTGGCTCTGGCTGGATGTGCAACAAGTTCCTTCTTGGCGGGAGTGGAGTTTTCTTATCTTCTCCCTGTCCCCAGGCCCCACTTACTCTTCTCGCCATGGCGGTTCAAGTGCAGGTTGGTGAGGTCAGCTTGGAACTGAGGTCCAACCATAATCTCCTACAAAGGCAAAGGCCCAGGAAAGTCAGGGCATACATGAGCCCCAGCCACACCCAGAACCCAAGGTGGTGTTACTGTGCAATCTTCCCGCAGGTGCCAAGTCCTATGGTCTGAGAATGGGAGGCAGAGACATGGGGATGTGTGGGAATGTGAGCAACCACGTGTCCCCACCTACTTGCCTGTCTGTTTGGTACAGCCAGTCATGTGACAGGGGGGTGAGGCCAAAGGACCTGGTGTCCTGATGCCTAGCCCAAAGTACCAGGACAGGACCTTGAGGCCACATCCCTGGGTCAGCCAATGCCGCAGCAGCATGCACTCGAGGTCCCAACACCACAGTCAAGTCCCAGTGCAGCCCACCTCTCAGAAGCCATGCATTTGTCTCTGCAGAGGCCCATGCTGAAGGTACTGCAGGGTCAAGGCCACCTACCTTCTTACACTTGTTGGCAGGAAGAGTGTCCTCCTCATTGTCAGACGAGGTGGAAGAGCGCAACTCTTTGTCCGTGCCAGTCAGGAAGCGGGCTTTGGGAAAAGGGGAGCAGGTGAGACCATCTGTGGCACTGGGTGGCCCCCCCAGGCTAGTGGATCCCAGGGTCTTCACTGCTGCAGCCCACTCTACACCCACCTGACCCCCCCCATCCCCCGCCACTATGCCACTCCTGACAAGAAGCGTGTCCCAGGCCCTGGCCAAATGATGGGTTCGCAATGCACGAAGGAGTGGGAACGTGCTGATCACCGGCCGTGAGCCCCCAGCACCTCATGCTGCCAGGACACGCCTCGTATCTGACCGGCTTTTGGCTGCAGGAACCGACACATTCCCTCCCCATGTAAACCAAAGCCACTCAGTCTCAGCTCACAGGCCAGTGAGACGGGAACCCCAAAGAGGCTCGGATCAAGAACAGGGCACCCCTGAGGCACCAGACATCTGTGCCTGAGTTCTCTGACCCCAACCCCAAGGGCCCTCCATCTGCATCACTAGAGCCTTTCCCGACCCAGCCCAAGGTGAGGAGCAGGCAGGACACCTACGTCCATTCTGGCTAGGGAAAAGGTCGGAGGTCTCGTGGGAGGTCACGGAGGGGGTGAGGTCATCGGCGGAGGACTGTGTCTCTTCTTCTTCTTCCCCTGAAAGCAAATCCTTCGCTATTTGTTCCTTTTAACAAAAAGTAAAGAACATTTTGGCAGTCTGTTTAACAAGCTTAAGGTAACACTAACACTAACAACAGTGACACTAACTTCATGGACCTCCCCTGGGAGCCTCGAGGGCTCACGTGGGGCTGTTCTTCCCACTTCGCAGATGAGGAGACCACACACCAGAGCAGGGCAGCCAAGGCACTGCATGGACACTGCGGTCCCCGAGCCCACACCCCTGCAGCCTGGAAAGGGACATCGCCCCGCCTGGCTGGGGACAGTTAGGGCCCCCAGTCACTGCTCACTATTGTGCATTTGGTTTTCAACTTTGGCAATAAAGCCCTCCTCCTGGCACCACCCCTGACCTGGGCAGGACCCCAAGGGTCAGGCACTCCCTGGTTCTCCTTCCCAGCTGTGTTTGTTTCTCCAGGCCAGGCTCCACTCTGCCCCTCCTTCGGCCAGCGGTCAGGGTCTCTCTGTCTCAGCCCCCTCCCTGTGGCCACTCTAACCCTGGGGGGTGGCCATAGCAGGCTGCATCAGCTATGATTTGGGAACAGGCGAGTAGGGCCCTCCAAGAAGTTGTCCAGGCCTCACACTTACTGAAAACACTTCTGCTTTTCCAAAGCCTTCATGCCTGTCCTCCCTAAATCCTCCCACCACTTCCAGGGAGAGACCCCTCTCACCTTGTCCAGAGTCATGTCCGGGAGGTTGGTTGTGGCATCGCTGCCCTCACTCTCCCGCTCTGAGATAGGGTCTGATGTCTCATAGCCATAGAGGGCAAGCAGCTCGTCGAGGGGCATGTCACTGCTCTGAGAGGGGACAGGGCTCTGTGAGGAGGGACTGTTTTAGGGGTTCTGCTCCCCCCTCCTTCTGTCTGAGCCCCATCAGCCACCACAACCAGGGCCAGTTTATCACATTCAGAGCAACTCACCCCAGCCCGACCCCAAACCCAGTCTTTACCCAATGACTCCCTTATGAGCCCCAGGAGAGGAACAGATGAGACACAGAGCCCAGCGAGGTCACGTATGTACCAAGGTCACCAGCCTTGAGGAGTAGAGCCAGGACTGGCCTCTCAGTCCACACTGCACTGCCCATAATAGCTTCCCTGCTCAAACTGGTGCAGGCTTGATTCCAGAAAAGCAAGGATGGTACGCTACCTGGAAATCTATCACAACTCATAACATCAATATATCAGGAGAGCAAACACCTATGACTGGATAAATGTGGATAAAGGCATCTGGTAAAATCCAATGCCCACCTCTGATTTTACAAACCCCTCAGTACACTAAGTAAAGAGACGGGTGCTCTGTGGTTGTAGCAGAGGTGCTGTCAGCGCTGGCTGGCCGACAACGCGTGGCCAGAGCAACCCCGCCGCTCTCAGAACAGAAAGGCAGGACTGGGAACACCAGAGCTACTCACACTGCTTTGACACTTCGAGTCCATCAATAGGACAAGAAGTGGAAATAAGATATTTAACTACTGGGAAGGAAGAGACAAAAACTATCACTACCTTCCTCTCCAATACTGCTTTCTAATCACTGTTTCTCACCCTCCGGTAAGCCTCCACTCCTCTGAGGCCAGTGCCTTCTGACCACACTCTGTCCTGACCCCAGGGTCACTGTCAGCCTCCAGCCTCCTAAGCATTCCCTCTCATTCTCTCAGGAGTCAGCACCTGCCACCCCTCCCCCAACTCCTGCCCCTATGCGGGGACTGCCATCACTGTAGAAGACCAGGCAGCCTCCTCCCAGCCCTTCCTCTCAAGGGCATCATGCCCGCTTCCAACCAAGTTCTCACAGGACACAGGTCAGAAAACATTCATTTTGCCCATCACAGTTTCTAAGTATGCATTTGCTGGAGAGGTTCACACAGTGGCCCAAAGACGCCTGGGTTCCCAGGGCCCTTCACAACACTATGATGCCATACAGTCCTCCACTACACCGGCACCTGCGCTGAGAGAGCTGTCAGTGAACTCACAATGGGCCGTGGACAGCGCCACCTGTTGGAAGCAGGAGCACAAGTGCACAAGTCCCCAGTGCACATTCCTTGCAGCCACACTCAGTTTTGGGGTTTTGTTTTGTTTTTTCAATTTATTTTCAGAGAGAGGAAGGGAGGGAGAAAGAGAGGGAAAGATACATCAGTGTGTGGTTGCCTCTTGCACACCCCCCACTGGGAATCTGGCCTGCAACCCAGGCATGTGCCCTGACTGGGAAACAAACAGGCGACCCTTTGGTTCGCAGGCTGGCACTCAATCCACTGAGGCACATCAGCCAGGGCCACACTCGGTTTTAAAAAGATGCCCGTTTCACTTAAGAATATCCTGTGCAAGATTACTGATTTTGTTAACGTATATCCCGTGCAGATGTCCTTTTGATTTTCTGTGTGAGGAAATGGGAAGCATGTAGGAAGTGCTAGCCATACCCCAAAGTGAGGTGGTGACGGCTGAGAAATGCACTTGCAACAGTGAGGTTGTGAGGGGAGCGGGCCGCCTTCGTCACGCAGCACCGCCTTTACTTCAACCAAGCGGCGGGCAGCCCCGGCCGAGTGGCTCAGTAGATGAGTGTCGTCCCCACGTGCCAAAGTTGCAGGTGTGATCCCTACTCAGGGCACAAGCCGAAAGCAACCAATGAATGTGTAACTAAGTAAAACAGCAAAAACCAATGTTTCTCCCTCTCTCTCCTCCTGCCCCACCCAAAATCAATCAATAAATTATTTTTAAAAAATGGTGGGCAGAAAACCAGTGTCAGCTGGTAACCAGGCAGACACTTACTCAGACACAAACTAAGCGGCCGCTTACTTTCAAAGACAGGGCTGACTGTGGTTGCTGTGAGGGTGAAATGAGCTTTTAAGTAAAAAATTCTAATTTTGGAAAACAGGAATCTGGCAATGTAAACTTGGTAAGATTCCACAGCCTCTGGCAAGGTAATACAAAATGGAAGGCTTACTGCTTTACATAGGATATTACAGTCTTTTTTTTCTTGGCTTTTAAGAAAATCTAGACCTAAGTATTTAGCTAATAATTAGCTGATTTACGTTTGAGAGTTCTAAGAAGTTATAAATTTACACTGAACTTTTTTACATTGTTTTCTTCTTTTTTGAAGAGAAGACATTTGTTTTGGTCATAAGACCAAATTGGCATCAAGTGATCCATGACACCGAGCTAAACAAATGCCCTGTGGTTAGTCCCTAAAAAAAATAAAAAAATAAAATAAAATAAATCCCAATACTTAAAAGGCACCTGGTAAGATCAGAGTTGATACTGTCTGTTACAGACTAAATGTTTATGTGCCCCCCCAAATTCATACGTTGGGTCCCTAATCCCCAACCTGACTGCCTGTATTTGGAAATGGGCCTTTAAAGGGTCATGAGGGTAGGGACCTGATCTCTGATTCGATAAGGGAGCTCTCTCCCCTCCATGTAAAGACCCCATAAAAAGGTAGCATCTGCACACCAGGAAGGGACCTCCCCACAAACAGTCCTGTAAGACCTTGATCTGGGACTTTTGGCCTCCAGAACTGTGACAAAATATATGCCTGGTGCCTAAGCACCCCCTGGCCTATGAGACTGACAAAGGTGTGTTTTTAGATTTTAAATTGTGAACTCAGTCAACATGTGGAAGATCTACATGTTGGGGAACCATGGTTTTGCAAACATGTCACCAGTGCAGAGGTGACAAGATCACACCTGGGTTAAGATCCACACCAAGTTCAAGACCACTGGATTACAACGTAACCAAGCAGAGGAAGCT